>JAYXIM010017371.1:0-40951 GCA_037575425.1 Anastrepha fraterculus
CAAAAATATGAAACAATCACATCTCCACTTGAAATCTCTACTACATCAAAAATTCTTGCGCACAAAGGAGCCTATTCAAGCTGATATTAAAAAATACATTAAATATAATCCAAGCTTCGTCGCTGAAGATGATTTTGCGTTGAAATTTATAATATTCTGCAAACTTCTTCAAAGCTCAATTGGAGACATTTTGGTGCTTGGGGCGATCAAGAATATTTTTCACATGAACAAATTTGATCTTCCAAGGAGGCCGACCAATATTTATGCTAAAAACTCGCCACAGTGTGGTCTTGGATTCCTGTAAACGGCGTGGTATCGCCAAAAAGGGGTCAGTTTGAATTGAAGTGCTTACGGCCCAATAACATAGGATTCAGTTACAAAGCGATTTGCCTCTAAAAAGTTGTCTCAGAATCCACATTTCTCAATCCTCACCTTTGAATATGGCGATTTGTATACCATTATTAATCCAGTTTGTATTTTTTCAGCGGACTCTACGAATTTTAATGCCACTTCAGCGTTCAATTCCCTCTTTATTAATGGTATTGAGTGAGCATCTGCTTTCAGACCAATATTTTCTTTAACAGTTTATTGATTTTTCTATTCTGTCTGTGTGCATATACACATAAGTACATGAGTTTAATGCATAATTTTCCCAATTTTTTATACAAACTTTTGGCTTTTTCTATCAACCGACTGTCCCTTTTTTTGCCTAACTCCAACTTTTTGCCACTATTTATTTGAGTAACGCTGAATGTAAGCAAGGAATTTGTTCAGCAATGTGATAAAAAATCGCCATGCTACACACGTGTGCTTGTATGTATGAGTACTCAATAATTTCTTCAGGGTAGCAAGGAAGCAGTCCAAAGACCGCGCACATAGGTACTTCAAGGCTAAGGCGAAGGCTAAAGTTTAAGTAAGGCGAAGTCAGAGAAAAAACTTTGGGGGTTGTTGCAAGCAAGAGGAAAATACATTCATAAGTACAGGAAAATGCTTGTAAGTGCAGCATATTTGTTTGCTTGTGTGTTGTTGAATTGCTCGTGCTTGGGTTGGAGTGGTGATTAAGGTGGATACTGGGGTACTTCTGCTATGCCAAATACAGCGAAGAACGACTACACTGCGAAGCTTGAAAGCGCATTGTGATCGCAGTAATGGGCACAACAGCTTTCTTGTCTGCTTCTCGGCATTATCGACATTTCATATTTATGCGATATGCCGCATTTGCGTTTGGAATTTATAATCGCGCTATAACTACAAAACAAGCAAAAACAAAAGCACCCCAATAAGTGGGTGCGCGCATGAATTCCGCCAACTGGCCCAGCAGTTCTACAACAAACATTGTAGTCCTGTTTCAGTTTTTGTTTTTGCTTTGTTTTTGTTTTTGGTTTTGCCTCATGCATTTGTGCTATTATTGCCACCATTAGTTTTGCTTGGCATTCGCCCAATTGCACAGAAGCATTCATATTTCGCTTTTTGCTTTTTTTGTGTTTGCGCCTCGAGCTGCGGGAAAATTTGTAATTGAGTAATTAACATAAATTACCGCATAAGTTTATGGGGAAGGGGAGTGATACGGAATTGAGTGTAATTAATGCGATTGGCTCAAATTTCACACTTTTTTCACTCGAAAAAGAGGTGTCAGAAAGGCAGCTGGAACAGAGTGAAGAGCGCTAAAACATAGCAAATTGGAGCTGCTAACAAGTACCAGTCAGCCAAGAGTCAATTGCCAAGTGCTAATTCAACGCCAGTTTGGCTTCCAAGTAGTCCGGTGCAAGAGTATTAGAAAGGCAGCTGAGTAAAAAAATTTAGTAGACGTGGCAGGCAGCAGGAAGTAGTTTGGTTGCCAAAAATGGTGTTAAGCAGCATGCGGGCAAGTTTTTTTTTCATGAAAAAAATGGGCCCAATGCCAATTCCGACTATTGTTTTGCATGCACTTAATTGTTGAAATATACAAGGAAGGTTTTTTTTTCGTATTCCGTTGATGACTGACTCGGGTGCAGCTTCTGGTTAGTGACTGGAATAATTGTGCTCTTTTTCTCGTTATAACACTGAGTTCATGTGTAAGTATGTTTGAACTCTGAGCTGGTTCGCGGGTTGAAATATGAATATATAAGTATGTGCACACATATACATACATATGCATAGCTGTGAGCGGCGCAACGTAGGTATTGCAAAATTTAAACATTTTTAATATTTTATTACATTTTTTTTTTCAAAATTGTTTACAAATACATATGTACATACAAAGGTCACACTACAACAAAATCTATATAATTTGAAGTTTCAAGCTCTGTAAAAAAATAAACATAAATTAAAAGATTTTCTTCAAAACTTTAAATTTTCATCAAAATTTTAAACGTTTTAGTTTCCATCAAATTTTAAAATTTTTCAATCCAAAATTTTTTTAGGTTTTTAATCAAAAATAAAATTTTTTAGTCAAATTTAACCCTCCTTTATTCAAAGCTTTTTAAATTTAAAAATTCAATTTTTTAATCAAAATTTAATATTTTAGATATTTTAATCAAAATTAAAATTTTTGCAATCAAAATGCAAAAAAAAACTCGGTTTTAAAAAAATTCGGTAATCAAAATCTGAAAAAAAATGTACATCAAATTTTAAATGTTTCGGTTTTTCCCAAAATTCAAAATTTTTGAACCAAAATATAAAAATAATTTTTCAACAAAATTTAAATTTTTTTAGTTTACATCAAATTTTAAAAATAACTTTTCAAAAATTTTTTAATCAAAATTTAAAGTTTCCTAATCGAATTTAAAATTTTTTAATCAAAATTTAAAAGCTTTTAATCAAAATTTAAATTGTTTCAGTCAAAATATAATAAGAAAAAATTCATACAAATTTTAAAATTTGTTAATAAAAATCTTAAAAAACTTTCATCAAAATTTTAAATTTTTTAGTTTTCAGCAAAGTTTATATATTTCTAATCAAAATATAAAAATCTGTTTCCAACAGAATTTGAATTATTTAATCAAAATTTAAATTTTTCCAATCAAAATGAAAAGAAATTCATACAAATTTTAAAATTTGTATTCAAAATCTAAAAAAGAATTTTCATCAAAATTTTTAACTCATCATAATATAAAAATAATTTTTCAAAAAAATATTAAATTTTTCTATCAAAATATAATAATAATTTTTGAAGAAAATTTAAAATTTTTTAATATTCATAAAAATTTAATTTTTTTTATCAAAATATAAAAAAATATCATGCAAATTTTAAAATTTGTTATTATGTCTCCAAAATTTTAAATTGTTTAATCCGAATTTGTAGAAAAACTTTGTAAAAAAAATTTTTAATTCATCATAATATAAAAATAATTAAAAAAAAGTAAAATTTTTCAATCAAAATATAATAATAATTTTTCAACACAATTTAAAATTTTTTAATATTCATAAAAATTTAATTTTTTTTTAACAAAATTTAGAAAAAACATCATGCAAATTTTAAAATTTGTTATTATGTCTGCAAATTTTAAAATTGTTTAATCCGAATTTGTAGAAAAACTTTGTATTTGCAGTTTTATGGTCCATTATTATTATTATTATGATTATGATTTCCTGTGGTTCTAGAGAGGAATAAAGATCCACAACAAATTTCTTCCATTCCAATCTGCTCTACGCCAGTCTCTTAGCCTCATTCCATGTTAAATTCATAGCACAAGTTTCCAAATCAAGTCTCCAAGTGTTCGTCGGCCTTCCTCCTCCACGGCTGCCTTGGGGATTCCACTCAATGGCGGCTCATGTTAGGTCATCTATACTATACGCCTATAGCGGAGAGAAAAAGTAGAAGACCGCGCAAGAGATAGCTAGACCGCATCGAAATTGATCTGAAAGCATTTGGCGTAAGAAACTGGTGGTCACTTGCCAATGAAAGAGAAGCCTGGAAGAATAGTGGTGCAAGCCAAAACCTACACCGGGTTGTAGCGCTGACTGCTGATGATGATGATGATCACACATTATAGGAAGAGGCAGCAAACGGATTCCTGTCCGCCCGTACGCATGCCTAGAGAATTTTATTAATTTCTCAAATATTAATTAAATATTTCGTTTCATATTTTTGCACACAAAAAAAAACTAAAATACGTTTTTGTTTGTTTCTGCCAATGTAGGTATAGGCAGATAATGGCAAACCTCCGAATGTATTTCTGCCATGAAAATATTCCGTTCGGAGGCGGCTTGAAACTGTAGGGCCCTCTATTTGTGGAACAAATAGGAGGAGGAGCTCGGCCAAGCACCCAAAAAGGGTATACGCGCCAATTATATATATATATATATATATATATATGTATATGTATATATATATATATATATGTGTATGTGTATGTATATGTATGCAAGTATGTGCGTTTTTTTATTAATTTCATTTCCATTACAAACTTCAATTTGCTCGCAAACAATCAACGTTTACATGCCCGCAGTAGAAGTCATCTAAGGCACCTACCGTTTTCTTTATTTACTTATTTATTTGTATGTAAATATGTAATACTTGCACTGCTACCCGACACTTGAAAAATAATCAAAAGCGCCGCTTTGCATAAATTTTTCCACACTTTGCGTTAAACAAAACAAGGAAGAAGATTCAAAGCAACCAGCAAGTGGATAGATAGATGGCTCAAGAGGCGCCGCCGGAGGCAGTTGTGGAGAGCAGCGGCAGCAGCAATGAGGCAAATACAAAAGAGGTACAAACACACATGCGCAGATAAGGGAATCCGGGAAGATAAACAAATGTGCACGTATGTAAGCGCATTTGTACTCTACACAACTACATACGTACAAACATATGTTGCAATGCACTCATAATAGCTGCATATTGTCACTCCTTTTCAAGTGCGCTTGCACCCAGCCATCTAGCCAACCAACCAACCAACCAACTCTGGTGGCATGTTGCCATTGCCACCTGCAACTCCGTGCGGGGATTGTGAGCCTCGTCGCTTTGTCGCACCGACAACGCTTTGATGTGATTGAATGCAGTAATGTTTGCACGTTGCTTACGGTTAAATATGTATACTTACTTTTAAAAACAAAAACCAAGGCAGCAACAACAAAAACGGCCTACCACCTACCGCCTACTTGTGCATACATACAATTAACGGCAATAACAAACATCAGCGAACGACAACAAACGACTTTGTTCTCATTTGGCTACAAATGAATGAGACAAGGGAAAGGGTTTTGTTTTTTTGTGTGTGACAGTAAAGTTCAACAAGAGTCAGCCAGTTGGCAGACAGCCTGTTAGACAAAGTGGCAAACAGACGTAGCGGCAGTGTCGTCAGTGATAAAAATAATAAAAATAAAACAGTCAATATAGACAAAGCGACAGGCAGAGATTTGTGGTAGTCATAGGAAATTGAAGGGAAGTGAGCGGATCTGTAGGGAAGTTAACAGAGAAACTGCAAAAGAAATAACGTTACAACCCTAACAACTTCGTTGCAATAGCAATGACAGCAATAACTGTTATTTGAGTTGCGCACAATAACTGGTTAGATAAGCGAACCGGCTACTCTTTCGCCAAATGGGTAATGAGAGAGTTTGATGGCACGATAGAGTGATTAATGTACGGAGCCTCATGCGAGCACTTGTGGGGAGCAGAGTGCAACGTTATTGGCGCGCAACTAAACAGGTGAAGTTGAACTCATCAAAAGTTGGTTGCCATCTGTCAAAATGCAGAAAATGCGTGCATGCAAATGTGCGAGAGTTGTCTTTTATTTTTTGCGCCTTTGCAACACTACGTGTGATGTGATGTAATTCGATAATTTTATCGAAAAGTTTAGAATTTTAAGCAAAAACTTGGAATTAAAATTTTCACTTACGAATTTGTTTTGTTGTTTTTTCAGTGAGTTGAAAAATTCAACTCAAATTGAGCAATTCGTAAACTCCCAAAACAATAGGGTTTATTTGATCGATGGTTCATACGAGAATTTGAGTCATCGATTGCCCACTAGGGGGCAGCACTCGCCACAGGTAATAGTTTGGGATGCTGTAACCGTTTTCATTGAGCCTGGCGTCAAGGTAAATGCGAAAGGTTATCGGGAAAGTATTCTCTAGGTTGCTTTGAAGCCATGGGCAGACAAACATCTCGATGACATTTCAACGGGGCTCTGCACCATCGTACAAAGCTCTAGGGAACCAAGAATGGCTAAAAAACCACGTTCCGAATTTTTGGAATTGGATAAAAGTAATTTTCCAAGCTAAATTTATGGTCGTTTTATATATGTATATATATATATATATTATATGACACTTCGAGTGCCGGCCTCTGTACGTAGTCGTGCCATAAGTTCCGTTACTAATTAAGACCGTTTTAGATTTGAAATAATAATACTTTTTTTAATCATGAAAATATTAAAGTGAAAAATTTTAATTATCATTCAAAATGGTCAACATTTGATTTTTCATAGCATTCAAAGCTTGACTTCCATGGATATTGACGTCGGTGCTCGAACCAAAGATTGTTAGAGACTCTCCAAAATTCTGTGAGGTCTTCGAAAGGCCTTGTTCTCTAATTCTGACCACAAACTGTAGTCCAATGTATACAGATGTAGACTTCCAGACGGCTAATCTTCTGCGGCTATGAACCCAGCAATATTGTTCTTTAGCCGCTGCCGGGTGGTTTTTGCCTTATGGGCTGGAGCGGAATGTTTTTGGAAGATCCAACGCTCTCCATTGAAGAGAGTACTGCTCAACTGTTTCACCACACCTGTTGAGACATATTTTTGGTACACTTTTGCCCGGTCTTAACGGCTTCTTCACAGAAATGAAGAGATGTAAAGCCTTTACAAGACACTCGCCACCAAACCATTACGGAGGCTGGATGACGTCCACGCTGAACACTTGAAAACAACATTTCTTGTGTTTTTAGAAGTTTTGGCTTGGTTTTTGTTTTTTTGCTTATTAAAAACTTCTTCAGCAGTGAAAATTGTCTCATCTGTGAAAATAATATTTTCGTGGCCGTTTACCACGTTGATTATAATTTTCTTGCGTTTGTCAAAAGTTGACCAGCTGAGCGACGGAAGGCTTTCATGTGAAGATCATCTCTAATTAGTCTTGACATGGATCTGGTCGATGCATTCATTTCTCTAGCCCTGATTTTCCGCTTTCTAAGTGGAGCGAATTCTTTCTCGAACGGCTTTTATGGCTGAACTGGTTACAGCCACGTGAGGACGACACTTCTTTTTTTATGTCACTTCAGATGTTTACACTTCAGCAGTAAACAAACGATCTCGAAATATTATGTTCTTTCAGCAATTCGTAAATCTCACTTGCACTTTTACCACCCTTTTGTAATGCAATCACTGCAATGCGATTTTCCGTAGTTCCCCACTCCGTTGTTGGCAAGCGAAATTTGACACAAAACTGAGTATAATTTATAAGTAGACAATGCATATGGAAACAAAAGCAAAAACAAGGAAACTTTTGGGCAGCTGACTTGAGGGACAGACATCACGTAAGCTACAGCGAGTGTATAATTTCTGTAAAAATTCTCTGCCGATGCAGCACCTAAATATATTTGATAAATATCGGAAACCTTACTAATTTTACTGTGCAGCATTTTCTTAAAAAGTTCAGTTGAAGAGATATTCTTAGATCACACTGACTATTATAATTGATGAATCTTCAGAGAAATACCCACACTGAGTTTTTGAATGCAGTTTCCAGAATAATTCCGTATGCGCAGTTAGATAGCGACGCCAAATACATAGCACTGGTAATACAATAGAGTCTAGAGGTCTAAGTGAGATCTATTTACAGTTCAGCCGGCACTACCTAACGTAACCGAGATAGATATATCTACTTAGTGTCCTACTCCTTGTCAATAAAAACTAAGCCTCAGCTAAAGCAGCAGGGCTGTATGATTCCAAGCATTAAACAATATTCGGGGACTATCAATGTGGATTAAAAGCTTTGATTTCGTCTCTACGCTCCATTGTAATTTTTTACTATAATTCTAACTTAGCGCTTAAGCTGATTTGGTGCTTGATGGCCTACACAGGCTTTCACTTATTTGAATAAAAAAAATTTTCACTAGCATTGAGATTAAGTATTTTTCCCAGCAATATTTCGCTTATAAGAATATATTTTTAACTTTTTTTATAATACGGAAGTTCGCAATGGCATTCGCAAGTTACCACAGAAACACAATTCATTTTATATATAAAACGCCATCAAAATTTCCAAATGCAGTGATGCCAGATTATTTGCACTTTAATGTGAATTTCCTGATTTTAAATTAAAAAAATTAACTAAGCACAATTTTGAGTGTGATAAAGTGCAAAAAAAAACACCAAATAACAACAAACAACTTTTCAAAATTACCCAGTGCTTCAAACTCGGCTAAAAACTTGACACAACTAAAGAAGTTCTCCAAACAATGACTGCTGAAAATAATTTAAATAAAAACAAAATATTTTAATTTTTAAATTTTTTATTCATTTGCATTTTTTATTTTGTTGTGTCGTAATATTTTATTTTACATATTACTTTTGAGCACCAAGCAGCTTTGCTCGACCACAAACTCTTCACCTACTTTCACCCCATTCGATTCCCTATCAACGCCTCTATCTCTTCCTTGCCATAATTCACAATTCCTTCCTTAAATAACAGTAATTCACTACACTATAATGGCATATTCCCTTAACACAGCAGCTCAAGAATGATGTTCACAGTTATCTAACGGTGAAAATTAATCAAAAAACTTTTCATCACTTTCAATTGACAATTTAAACTTTTCATCAAGAGTTTGTTGGGTGGAAAAGTTTTCTTTGCAACTAAAGTAGAGTTGCTTATTGTGCATGCACACACACACGCAAAGATAAATATGTATGTGATATTGTGCAAAAAGTTGATTTTGTTGTTTTGATGTGCTTTGGTTGCGTCACTGTGGCTGCCGATATTGCTGCTGCGCATTCTCATGCAAATGAGCGGAGTAGAAGAAGTGCCTGCATGTGAATATGTATGTATGTATATATGTAGATATGTACCTGTATCCACTAAATCCGAGCCTCGCTGTAACAAAACCACAAAGTATGCAAATTGGAGATTAAATATCGAGAATAAACGTATATATGCGCAGTTGTGAGTATAGAATTATTATTTATTTATTTTTTTTTTTGAATTTTTCACTTACGAATTTAATATATTCTTACACCACACGACAAATCCAACTTTTCTCTGGGTATTGGACCAAACCAATTTTGATTCAGAAGATTGAATCAGAAGTAAAATAGTGATTTCTCCGATTTTCGAAGCTGGCTTTCAATTGCGAGATATGAGTATTCGAAGTTTGGAAGCGCCTAGCTTTACTAAAACATTATTTCAATTTAATGTGTGCAAATAACTAAAAAAGGAAAGATGTGGTCGTGATCTGCTTAGCCATCTATTTAAATGGCACATAATTTTTTCCCTACAAAATTGTACTACAGGTGTTGTTAAGGGCCAAAGGGTCTGACCTTCGAAAAATTAAAAAAAAAATCTGAAAAAATGTTGACCGATATAAAAAAAAGGGTGTTGTTGTAAAAGTGATTAAATACTCTTTTCTTTGATATGCACACCTCTGAAAAATAAAAAAATAAATTCATTTAAAAATATGTTTTTTTTATTAAAAAAACAATTTAAAAAAAACCTGAAATTACTAACTAATAACATTTGGCAGCCGAAAAGATAAGCTATTCCTTACCTTAAAGATCATTTTAACTGTTTTTGCTTCCTGGACTCCATGACGAGCGAACTATGTCATTTTTTATTTTTGTATTCATTTATTTTTTTTTTTTAGCCTATGAAGGCAATACAAATTCGTATAAACTAAGTAGAATTAAGTTGGGTCCCGATGTCGTGAGAATGAGTAATATTCGTTCTCCAAAAGCGGAGGATTTACTAAAGAATCTAGAAAATTCTCACAGTACTAACTATCTCTGCCTCTGTCTCTATTCTTTCCTATCTCTTTCTCTGATACTTTTCTCCTTTTTCCTTGACTATGTACCCTCTTTCCAGAGCTCTAAGTACAATGGGATTTGTAAAAAAAAATCAAAGGGTTCGGGAAGGAATTTCTTGGAAACGAAAAATTAATATCAAAATATTTATAAATGATGTTGAGCTCAATTAAGGGTCTAGCAATAGGAGCTTTTCGTGCATATATAATTTAAAAAATACCAACCAAGAAAAACTGTGATCAAAGAACTCTATCTGGAATGTATATTACATAAAAGAAAATCCTTTCAAGTAGTACAACACCGCAGTGTAAATCGAAAGTGAAAGACAAACAAACACGGGATTATTTTTGTACCTTGCAAGGTTTTTGAGTTTATCGACGATTATCAGATCCGAGAAGCATACGAATGATCATAAGAATAATGTAAGATAATTTTATGTTAATGCCAAACAATGGTAACCCTAGCTATAGCAAAATAAAACTATATAGCAGGGTTGTCAGCTTGGTTCTTTTGGATGCCATTGGGCATCGATCATAAATAGCTACTTAAGAAAACTAACAACCGTCTATGGGCCAAGCGGTTTGCGGAATATCCGCAGCTTCCGTACCACTTCCGATAACGCTTCCTTCGTCATTGAAGGACTATGCAGGACTAATTTCGGTTAACATTTTGGCAAAATAAATGAAGAGAGTGTAAGGTATATGAGGCTATCTGAACACGACGGTAAAACAAGGCCTAAAGAAATTGCAGTAGAAGAAAGCCGTTATTGAGTCGTGCAGTGGAACAAATCACAGAACATAGATGAAACGCAGGAAGGAGCCATGGGCGAAGGAACTACCTCTCTCTCTTAGCTTCACAGTCTGTGGTTGACCATAGCTTCAACAACAATCCTCTTCCAATTCAGTCTCTCTCTTGCCTCATTTCTCCAATTACGAACGTGCATCGCTCTTAAGTCTGCTTTTACGTCATCTAGCCATATCCTTCTTGGTCGGCCTCCCTTTCTTCCTCCAATTGGGCGCAAAGAAAACACCGTTTTTTGAATTCTTTCGTTGTGCATTCTTAATGATCCACCTAATCCGCTTCGCCTTAATAAAATGCATTACATTTTCACCACCAATAGGGTTTTCAAGTTTGAATGTTGTAACGGATGCAAACTACGACCTTACTCAATTACTCTCCGGGGACGGAATATTTCAAAAATACCTCCATAAATTTGGCTACGACAGTTAACCAAACTGCCCAATCCGTACGAAGAGGAAAGAGGATGTTGATCGCGTCTTGTTCCAAAGCGTAAAATATGCTCCTAAAATCTCTAAGATCTTAAATAGAGAAAAAATGGTGAATTTTATGCCGAAATCAGCTGATAACTGCAAAGAAATGTAAAACCTATTCATAACACTCTAAGACGCGCGGAAATTCGTAGGCGTCAACAATACCTAGAAGCCTTTGAGTTAACCAGCCCCGTGAAGTGATACCTTCTTGGCAGCTCTGCGGGGATAATGGTAGTTTTTGGAAGGGTCTTTAGTAGGAAGGTGAAGCTTTGAGGCTACCACTCATGAGAGCTTCTTCTTCATGGGCGTCATACCAGAAAAAAAGGGATAGTTTTGCAAGGTCTCGGGGCACGTGGGTATCGTGGGTAACGAGATCTCTGACTCCTTAGCTAGGATGAGCTCTGAAGCCAACTTCAATGGCCGGAGCCCGCCCGTCACTCTCTTCTGTAGGTATCAAAGCCGCGATTAGCTAAAGGGTTACTCTAACCCACAAGCGAGCTTGGCAGGCTGAGAGAGGCTGCAGATGGACTAAACTGATGTCACCTATCATGTCCGACCGACTGTCGCAAATCCTCCTCTCATTAAGCATAAGGGACTGTAGGCAGCTGGTTGGACTGATGACGGGCCACTTTCTGTGGGCGAATCACATGGAAAAGGTAGGCATATTAGACAGTGCACTCTACCTAGCTTTTGAAGAGGACTACTCAGATTTCTTCGGAGATCGGGTAGATTTAAAGAAAATTAAAAGGGTATCCGAGTGCAGTACAATGAACTTAATTGTGTCTGAGTGCTGTACTTGCTAGTTGTCCCGACAAAAAAAAATATATCTGAGAGCCAGGCAGATGTGTGCCAACTTTAACGATAATTGGTTTCCACTGGTTAGCTTGTCAGTCGAGGATGATGCGTACAATTATTTTCTCGGTAAGAGAGGAACGTCGGATTTGCCCAAAATAATTCTTGTACAAAGAAATTTCTGTACTCCTCTGCCTACAATAGGTCTTTGCCTCTTCTAAGGCTATCCCTATGGCTATTATAACCATGAAAAGGTGCTTGGTTCATATAAAAATGTGGTTGATGAGAAATGTATACACCTATCTAAAGTCTAGCTAATGGACTATTTAGTCCATCAGTCCATAGAAAAATTATTTCATTAAAAATTCAAGCATCACTTACCAACAAATTAGACCAATTGGTGGCTGGAAAAAGGACTTAAGGGCTGATTAGAAATTCACGATTTATATGCAATTATTTTAAATGTTGTTCAATGTTATAGCTGACTTCGTAATTTACAAATAAACGTTCGCTTTTTCCGCCTATTCCGCTATTGTAGTAGAAAGGTATAGGAGACAGCGAAGGAAATCTAAATTTTTAATAAAAACTTTCATCGTGACAAATTGAGAAGCAATGGCGGTAAACAAAATGCCGATACACAGGCACAGGCATACATATTTTGCATGCTTACATATAAATTTTAAAAAGTAAATATGCATGCATGCAGACTAACAGCGAAACAGTATGTCACATAAGTGTTAAACCAGCAAAAAAATAAAACCCCAGCAATCAGAAATTTCACAAACCAATAGCACTGCCGGAAAAAGTATGAATGAATGGCAAAAAGCAGAAAAAGAAATTAAGAAAAACTTGCTTCACCATGGCAAGCAAAGCTCACCACGCGGCTGATAGCCTGCTACCTCCTGCCCTCTTGTTCGCCTGTAATGCCGCACATTCGAAACAGCTGAAATGTGGCAACAATGCATTAATAAGAGCAAACGCTGCCGCTGCTGCTGCGAAAACAGAAAACAAGAACAACAATAACCAAAAGTTGGCTAAAGCAAAGTAAACCGAAGTGGAAATGAAAAACATTGATAAAACATGCACTGCGGCGGCAACAATAATCACAACAACACCAGCGTAGGCAAAACATCATAAACAACAATATCGAAAACTGGGAAATAACAAAAACACATACGAAGAGCTAGCACAAGAATCAGCGCAAAAGCAAAACCAATTCAACATAGGAAAGTTTCCTTCAGCCAAAGCGCCGCAAAGTATACAAAGGAATAGCAGAAATTTACAACTACACATACGCACACATAAAAGTAAAAACAAACAGTACTGAGAAGGCGAAATGCCAACGCACTAATACATTCACATGTGCATACTACGCATACATACAGACATCTGCACACAAGCAAGCCAAGGGTGGCTGTTAAGCAGGCACCAGTTCCGTTTAACGGCTGGTCGACGTACTGGCTGTCTTATTGTTGGTCGGTGAGTCAGCTGTTGTGACGCTAAGCTGCTCTGTGGTGTCTTTTTGTTGTTGCTGCTGTTGATTTGTTTCAGCCTTTTAGCCTCATACATTCGCATGGGGTTGCAAAAGAAAATTTATTTGTTGCGTATTTATTTACATTTACATCGACATTAATGCCGTTGGAAACGTGACAACATCGCAACAACAGCGCCAGCAACAGCAGCAACCCCTCTATTGCATCTATGCATGTGTGTTTATGTGTGTGTGCGTGCAGTCAATCGGCGGCCAGCTTTGTTGCTTTATAGCTTCACTTTGCGAAGCGTTTTTCCCTTTGCATAGAATGGCAAACGACACCAAATGTGTGCGCCAGTGTTGCCAAATGTTCTTTGATTCCTACGCAGAAATAAGGAAAATTTATACAAAAAATGGAAGAAACAAAAAAATGTCTAAACTCGGACGGGAACGAGCTTTATTTGTGAATATATACCAGGCGCATGTTTTTCAAAATTTTTAAGGAAATGAATAACTGTATCTTTTATACGTAGCTACGTACACTTACTATGAACCGTAGTGCCTTAGTGAAATTTTAAAAATAGACACCACCTGCGACCCCTACATCAAGTCTGGTGTTTCTACGAAAAATCTTCTTTACGATATTTCAAATACTGTAAACTGAACTTTGTTGTGATATTTTAATATTTGGTCAAGTTTTGCGTTGCCCCCGTTGCCTGATTAAATCGATACCTCTCATTATTCTGAAGATTTTGTCACAAACATTTGTACAACCCTAGTGAACTAATGCGCATGGGTGCAAAAACAGTAACACCTCCTGCTAACCAAATTTCGTTGAATGTCTGGATAATGAAAATATTTGCCGGTTGTCGATGTAGTATTTCAGTGAGTTGTGTTAGTAGGTGTGTATTTTGTTTGTGTTTTTGCCTCTATTTTTGGCTTTGCCATTCTTGCATATATTTTTACCCAGTTTCACTCCATCGACCTGAATGCAAGCATTGTCCGCATTTGAAATTTATTGTTTTGATACACTTTTCGGTAGATACATGGCCATAATTTTGGATTTGAATGGCCAATATACCAGTGAATGCATTTGTGTATTCTCTTGTTGTATGTGGGTGTATGTGCGTGTGCAGGTATGTAAATAGAAATAAACATTTCTATGGATGCCTTAAATAGCTTTGCGGCCAGTAGTTATTTTTGGTAGTAAGATATTCAGGCAAAACAGATTTTTGGTTTACAGCAATTGAATTTGCAGTACTACCAACCAACTAAAAAATAGTTCGCAATTTTTTTAATATAGAGAATTTATAAAATTTCTCTCACACTGGTAGCTAATCAAAATCTGTGATATCTAAAATGTTCCCCATAAATGCTTGGGGAATATTACTGCAGGGACAAGCTTTGGCCAAGCATAAATCCAGCTCATTCTGGCAACGAAGAATCGAATGTCGTGGGAACTTAGTCTCCATGCCGGTAAATCTCCGGGGGTATGAAAAGGCTTCTCATTATTCAATAATAAAAGGTTTTCTCAGTAAGCAGCTTTCTCATTCCCTCTTGACAAATCGGCTCCCTTAGCAAGACACTGGATTGCTAACTATAGAAATTTTTGCAAAAGTGGAAGAAAAGTAAAATTTTTAGGAAAAACATTTCGTTTTCAAAAGGGTGTATAAGCACTAGCTCGGTATATGAATAACCAAAACGATATGGAAAACATACTGACATACAGCTTAAATCAGGATACCATAAAGCATATTTTTTGGGTAATGAACGAGAAAGATGGACGCTTTGACAATTTGAATCCGATGCCTTTTAAATACAGGTTCGGGCAGTATTTACTAGGTTACCTTAAAGGTACATAAGTACAAAAAAGAGCCCATTTAACAATATGTAATTAATCGCAGCCTACTGATGGCAGATGGAGAGAGGTTATGAGGAGTTTTTTCATGGCAGAAATACACTCGGAGGTGTGCCATTGCCTGTCGAGGAGCCTCTGCTATTACAAACAACATTTCCTATCATTTGGTGTTTCATGCCCGGGCTAGTTTGTCAAGTAGTTAGGAATGTAAGAATAATCTCGACTTGGGGGTCAAAACTAGAAACTTACGTGGACGTGAATATGCTCACAGCTTGTTGTTAGTCAACTTAATTTATGATGAGTTCGCTTCTCCTCTGAAAGGCTTTCATTAGGGTCATAATGCTTAGGTAATATAATAGCGTCAAATTAGCAAAACTCCCCAACTTCGTGATCAGTTTCCAATTTTAAAATTCATTCACAAAATATCAATCTGGGTTTAACTTAATAACCTTTTTTTAATATCATTTCTGGGAATTTCCGTTTGTATCATTTATAATTTAAGTAAAAAGAAAACATTTTTTGCTACCATTTTTATTCAAAGGTATTAAATTTTTCCACTTTTTTCGCCCTTCTTAAATGCGACCTTTTGTAAGGGAGTGTCAAAATTTTAATGTCACAAGTGAGCAAACCTTTAATAATTGAATCATGGATCAAAGTAACAAAAGTTATCTGTTTGATTACAGAATTTAGAACTTTTTTAATATTATACATAAAGAAAATTTTTAGCAAAAACGTATTCCCAGGTATTTCAAAGTGATCAGACACTGCTTAATTAAAATGACCGTTTAACAAAAGTATAAATACTTTTTTTGATTTTTTTTTCTGTCGTCCAGAATATAACTTTTTTTCAACGATTCTGCTAAGTTTCTCGTAAATTTACATCTAGAGAAGCCCATTCTGCCTTTAAGCTCTCGTTGATGTTGTCAAATTGGTGATTGTTGGCGTACACTCTTCTGACTAATATACCCCAAACGTTTTCTACTGGGTTTAGATCCGGAAAACTTGCCGGCCAGTCAATAGTTTCTATGGAACAATCGGTCAAATACTGCTTTGTTTGCCTGCTTACGTGGATTCGGACGTTATCTTGCTGAAAAACGAAGCGCACTTCCCGATTATCCTGAATAAAAGGAAGAATACTATTTTGGAAATTGTTTTTGTAGTCCCCACTATTCATTCGCGATGATATCAAGAGTTGCTTTCGATGTAAATGAACCCCAAACCATAATAAAAGAACTTCCACCAAAGTTGCGCTTGGAAAATAAGAGGGGGTTCTTGTGCAAATCCCTCCAATAATTTAAAAAAATCATCGGTTCTATGAAGGTTGCATCTTTTTTCATCCGAAAATATAACCTTATTAAAAAATAATATTAAATTGGGCAACATTAAAAATATTCTAAATATTTTACTGTGTCCGAGTTGGTGTCTAGGTGTTTTTTTGCAAACTGAAGACGCGCCAGCTTGTGCCGTGGCCATTATATAAAGCACATTGTCGGAGGACTTTTATGGTATAGTACCTCAAGTTAAGTAAACAAATCTTAACATTAATTTTTTCCATAAACTTAAATCATATATACCTTATGATCAAAAAGTACCGGGAATGTTTAATTTAAACGAACCGCGTCATATATTTTTCTTATGTTGGCAAGACTGTAAGACACACATCTGTCACTTTTTAGCGCCATCGGATTATTAGTGTTTATCTGACCGGCCGGAAATGTGGGCAAACAATTCTTGGATTGTGCATGATGATAACGCGCCATCGTACCGAGCCCAATTTGTGCTGGATTATTTGACCAAACACCAGGCAAATACCATCGTGTAAGCACTGTATTCATCTGATATGGCCCTGTGCGACTTCTTTTTGTTTCCACTTCGTGGAAGAAGATTTCAGTCAATAGAGGAGATCAAAGAGATGTTAAAGGTCATCCCTTCGTCGTGCATGGAGGACTGGGTTAAACGTTGACACAAGTGTGTTGCTTCAGACGGCTCATATTTTGAAGGTGATAAAATAAATTTCCCTGAAATTTAACTCTGTTTTGTTTTATTTAAACATTCCCGGTACTTTCTGGTCATAGGGTACAATGAAGACGTTTCAAATTTGAAAAAATTCTAGTTCCAAAATTCTTAAGAATTATAGAAAATAAGTGGAACTATACCAAAAAGTTCCAAATTTGAAAAAAATCCTTAAATCTTCAAAATTATGGAAATTATTTGGAATCATATCAAAAAGTTTAAAAACGTTGAACTTAAGAGTTATGAAAGAACAATTGGTTTTTTCCATTTGCTTGCAATCAATTATGCGAAGGCTTTTTTTTTCTATTTCATATGAATTTAACGGTGGATTTGCCTTTTCAGATGAAATTTGTGTGAACGCTGATTAAGAGTTTTGTTGAAAGCACTCAACTTAAAATACTGGATAGATAATAAATCTGCAATCGCAAGCAATATTTTTTATTTTTGTATATCATTCAGAAGCCGACCGGTCTTATTAGAGGGCGATTTCACGTAAATATTTAAAGGTTATTCAGTTTTATATCTGTTAAGTTACAACCCGGTATTCGGAAATGCTTTCCGTGTATTTTGTTTTTGTCAAAAATTTCGAAAAGCGAAAAGTAGCGACCGAACGAGCTGGCAAAGCTGATATGATGGTCAAGTAACTTAAAATCATAAATTTAATGTGAGTGCGAAAGAAAAAAACATGAGTCCGCTTAGTCTTAGAACATTTACTGGGTTACGGAATAGCGAGTGAGTGAGGGGCGCTCCTCGCTCTATATGTTAGTCGTAGACTTTAAGAAGGCGTTCGACACTATCAAACGAGACGCAATATGGCTGGTACTGAGTCGAAAGGGAGTTCCCGCCAAGATAATCCACCTCATCAAAGCCCTCTACGAGAACTCCGAACTGAGTTAACCACAATAACACAAGGCAGATATTGACAAAACAAAAAAATTGCGATTCTTTAGTGGAATGTGAAGACGTTGTTGCATGTTGACGGAGAACGTGAAGAATTTCTTATATTAGGTTTTCTTCATAGGAAATTAGGAAATGCATCCGACTCGAAAGCTCTTGGGAAATTTGAAATGAATATTTACAATAATTTTAGCTCACTAGTCTAATGTAATACTAACGCAACACCCCACATAGCTTTCCATTTTCCAAAGCTCTGCTTTTTCCTCATCCTCATAGTTGCATACTTTTTTCCTAATGGTCTTTCGCCGAACTTAAAGGTCATTGCTTTGACCACTTTGTCATAATTTAGCTACGTTGGAACTTAACGTCACCCAAAGGGGGTTGAAAATGGTACAGTTATAGGGGTGGAAAGAAAAATACAGGAAGTGGAACATTTTACACGTAAATAGAAACACCTAACAGCCCAAACAGAAATAGAAATACACACAAGCATATAATTATTTATATGTCTATGGAGATATAGAGAACATATGTATGTATATGTATATATGTAAAAACACAGATATGTGTATGTGTATATGGTGAATATACGCATATATGCGAGTGTAGTCTACACATTTCTCTAGCTTTTATATCCATTATTAATTAATGCTAATGTGAAGCAAATTGTACGTGTTGTTCTTGTTGGTAATTGTTGTTGTAATGCGTTACGAGCTGTGCTCAGATTTCATTTGAGTTAACCTGCTAGTCCGCATATGCATGCCCATACAGCAGTATTTGAAAATATACAGTAGTGATAAAAGATAAAACATACCTCCACGACTAGTAAATGTTACCCGCGCCTCCATGCGTATAGTATTTTCCACTCAGCATAACGCAACTAGAGCTAATTAAATTGCTGGCTAACAAAATTTGTTCTTTATATCCGTGTAAGGATATTCAAGTTTGAGAGATAGCTAGAACTAATAATGCTTCGATCTCTAGAACTTTGAGAGAGTTAAATAAGAGTTTAACACGCTTTCAAATCATATTGACCTACATTTTTCGTCCACAAAGTACTACTTTAAAGTGTTACTAAATGAATTGAACTAGTTTCTAGGCTAGGTTAGGTTACGGTGGCAGTCGGTCCGTACGACCAACTCACTTACCCTTACAGCTCCGTTGTGATACCACTGCGCGACACGGAAACCTTGTTTATTTATCTTCATGAAACCAATTTGAGGCTCTTATGAAGCGCAGGATTGGTCTAATCCCCGCGCCAGATAGTTCTGTAAGAGAATTGAAAAAGTGTTTACCTAGACAAACTGCTCTGATTTTAGCTACGGCTGAACAATTGCAAAGGAAGTACTCAACTGTTTTTTCCTCTTCCTCATCTCTACAACTTCTACAATATTCATGGGAGGAAACTCCTAGTCTCAAGGAATATCTGCCAAGTAGTCAATGACCGGTGACTCAAGCCACGACCATCGAGATGTCATCTCTTGAGAGGCTAAACAATTCCTTTGTCCTTTTCTTGTTTATTTGCGCCCATAGTAGCCTAGCAGTTACACATGTATCTTCATCTTCCCACGAGTTATTGGCCTCTTGGATAATTTTGTTTTTTATTATTAGTTTACTCGTGGTTTTGAGAGGTATTCCAATGATACTTTTATCACGGAAAAGTTGAAGAGCAGTACCTTTCCCAGCTAACTCATCGGCTGACTTTGAATACGACGCTAATATCATTTAGCGCTGCGCGACATTCCTGTGCAACCTTTGAACTTAGTATAGCCGCATTCATTGATTTAATGGCCGGTTGGCTATCCGATAATATATTTATAGTCGCTTTTGTTACGGCATGCGTATTTTGATATGTAGCCACTTCTTTTATAGCTGGAACCTCTGCCTGATAGACGCTGCAGTAGCCTGGTAGTCGAACAGATAGTTTCAGTCCTAATTCTTTCGAAAATACTCCATAGCCAACCTGATCGTCTAGCTTGGAACCATCTGTATAAAAATTTAATTTCCGCCTTCTCCATAGCCTTGGTGTCTGCCACTCCCTTCTTGACGGTATACTCGTCTTGAAGAGCTTGCCGAAGGTGAGGAATAGAATAGTTTCTTGTTTGTGACTGACAGTGTGCAAAATACAGGCGTGGCCAAACCATTCCATAGCGCCATACTTTCGAGTCTAAACGCCGAAGCGGCGGTCACGTGATTCCCTACGAGATTTAGTGCAGGTAAATCGATTAGCACTTCCAGCGCTTTGTTTGGGGTAGTCCTTAAAGTACCAGAGAGTCATAAAAAAGCTGTTCTTTGGAACTTACTCATGATTTTAGCGTAACTCGCCTTTTGAGCAGATGGCCACCATACTACCATATTCCATATAGTATTAAGACTGGTCTAACTACCGAAGTGTTAAGCCCATTTAATAGTAGTAGTAGTAGTAATATTTACTTAGATATTCTCTAAAATTATTTCTTTGTGAACTTTAAGAAATTTTACATCGTCCACATGAAAAGGAAATATGTAAATGATAAGTTTAATTTATTTTTAATTGAATTGTTTAGCAATTTTAGATCTTCATAGTTAGGCAAGGTAAAATTAAAAAATGTCTGTCATTCCTAGGGCGTTCGAGTTGAGCCCCAACTTTTGGGTATTTTTCGTCATAGAATTAACAGCAGAACGTTACCTTAAACTTTTTCTAGTCGGTAAAATAGCCTGTATATTATAAGTATATGCTTTTCTTCTATCAAGAAACGGAAATTACAGAGGTAAATCCCTAAAATTAGGGCAATAATAAAGCAATTTAAACGATTCGAGAAATAGATTTCGGAATCTTTCGCAACTAATAGATGCTTCATGAAGAAGGTGTCCCATGCTCTTCAGTCCAATACAAAGTATAAATCAATGGAAGCTCTAATTCGGGAAAAGATAGCTTAAAATGTTTAGAAATTATTGATAGCATTAAGTTGAGCGGCGAGGATAGTATAATTATTTCAACTGTTTCAACATTACATCGCTCTTACAAAAAATGAAAATGCAGTTGACACTTGAGAATAGTCATAAATATGAGACCATGATTTCTTGCAAATCAAAACTACGTATGTAGTAGTGGAAGTCTTTTAATTGAAGTTCACACGCGCCGAATCTGATGGAGAAATTTACATTAGCAGGCAGTACATGGTATAGTAGGTTCTTCAATAAGTTTTGCGTTTCTATAACAAAAACACAATTTTATGCTTTGAAATACACTGAAGTGGTCCCGGTGGTATAGGCTCAAAAATTTAGGGTATTTTCAGGAATTTTTTTTTGCAATAAAAAAATGAAAAAAGATATTTAAATTTTTTAGACTTTTTATTTAACTTCTTTTACATACGAAAATGGGGGAAAAAAAATTTGCTTTTATTTTAATAGTTTAAAAATGGCGCTGAAATTGACCCTCCCGAAAAATTGCACCTGAACGGTGTTGTCCATTTTGGCTCTTCTATATATCAGAAACACAAAAACCAAAAAATGATTAATCAGTACGACTGCAGCTATGTCCCGTACTAGAATAAAATAAAATTTGACAAAATGCCGCGGTTTTGTATTTGACACTCTAAAAACCAGCTTTTGTTCAGTTTTTTAATAAAAAAAAATACGAAAGAATTGAAACATATAATATTAAAATTTCGGACGATTCGGTTGAATAGTTTTTTTTTGGCAACACCAGGCCGAAAAAAGTCGTTTCAAGATAAATGAGTTTAAAGTTTGAGGTACAGGAGCGCGCGGACAGCTCTCTACCTACTTAATGGGCTGTAGAAGCTATGATATTGGAAATTTCCACATGAAAATTTCACAATATATTCTTAAGATGCTATACTTTCGAAATATTGAAAAAACAAAAAATTGATTTTTTGAAATTTTTAAACCACAGGGTCCCTTTAATTATTCAGTGGACATAGTCTCCCTGAAGATCAATATACATGTTCCAACGAGATTCCAATTTATGAATTCCATCCCTGAAGAGAGAACCTGGAAGGTCTGTAAAATACGCGTACACAGCTGTTATAACCTCGTCATTTGATAAAAAACACTTTCTATTCATAAATTTTTGGAAACAAATGGAAGTTGCTAGGCGCTAAATTTGATAATTTTTTTTCTTTTGAGAACTGGGTCTTTTTCACAAATTTTTTGCTTCAGCTAGTCTAACAGATTACAATAGTATTCGCAGGCCAAAAAAACTGTTACTAACCTAGCCTATTTCTGGATACGAACTCGTTTCGCAGCCGAAGATCCAGGTTCACATCACTCTTTAGTCTCTTGGTTTGATTTAGGATCATGGTAATAGACTTGGAGCTATCCATAGTGATGAATAGATGCAAAAAATCGACTTTTTCCTTTCCAAAACGTTCCAAATGTTGCTGAGAAAGTCGCATGTGGGTGTAATTTTGTTCTATTGTTAACGAATGCGGCACCGATTGTGCATACATCTTTCAGAAACCCAATACTTCAGTCAAAATTTAGCTTACACTGCTTAATGAGATGTTTAGGAAATCTTTTAAATCTCTTTCAGTTACTCTACAAGCATCGACGGGTTTTTTTCGACCGATTGTAAAATTATTTGTGTAAATATGAAGAATTAAAAAAATACGCATTTTTTCTTTTAAATTTTCGGCATGCTATTTCTGTGATCACCACTGTACATACTATATGTGTCTAAAGTAAAATGCAACACCCTTTATTTGGGTTTAAATTTCAAAACACAAATGCTTTGTAGCACTTTTGTTGTTCATTCTTGTTGCTAGTTCTCTCTAAGCTGAAAAGCCTTTGTTGGGTATACATAGTTAATTTACAACAACAAAAGCAAGTTTGGGCACGAATAGAAATAACAGCGTAAGGGTTAAAGGTGTGGTTAGCCGCAGATCATTTTTAAGTGGAGTGCGAGGATGATTGAAGCAATTGCGTTAACCCTTTTCACGGTGTGAATATACGAAGAGTAGTTTGGTGAGCGCAGAGCATGGCGTAGAAGTTTAACAACAAAAAACGGAAATACGAGTAACAACAATGAAATCCTTTGAAGCAAATTTAGTTTATTGCAATACTAATTGTGCCGTTTTCAAATGATTTCCTCTCCCCCCACATGCAAATGACACGCATACGATTGTCAACCTAAATAGCGCGAACCACTCGACCTTCTTGTTTGTTTATATTCCTCTTTCAACTAAGTATTCGCCTACTGGACCATCCGACAGCCAGTTCAATGGCCAGTCCTTGCTTATTACGTCTCTCCAGCCCTTTGTCTGTTACTAATTTTCAAAAGCCACCCACAACTCCACAACGAATCTGACTGGCTATTTGCTGCTGCCCAGTGTTGGGTGGCAAACATCTGCATACACGAGTATATATGTGTTTGTGTGCGTGTATATTAGTAATGGCCTGCAGTGCTATGCTTTGAAGTGTTGCACATTAATTGCCTGCAATTAGTGCTGAGCACGATTTTTCTCACTCATACCCCCTTTTTGCTGCTAGCTGACGGGTTCATTTCCTTCGGTCCATTATGTTTTTTCCTTTCGCTGCTTTGTGCTTTACTTCTGTGCCAAATAATGCCGAAAATTTGGGGCATAATGTAATTGAGTGTAATTTGTAATTTAAAGTAATAATAATTTTGATTATGTAAGTATGTATGTATGTGTACTCACCATACACCCGAAGGTTGTTGTGCTTGTTGCGAAGAGGGGCTGAAGAGGTGATGATGATTTTTGTCGAACTTTTTTCAGTTATTAATGCTGAAAATAGAGAAAATGAGGGAAAGTTATTGCAATGAATTTATGCAAGCGTTTTATTAGTTCAAAGCTTTACAAGGACAAATCAAAGCTGAATTCGAATGTACAAAATTAATTGGGGCATGATAATGACTTGCCGCTTTGAACTTATTAATACTGTTTTTGGTTTAGTTGCTAGCAGATTTATACAATTTTACAAAGGATTTTATCAAAAAAGTGGTTTACATTATCTAAGTGCTAGTTGAACTTTTGTTGTTTGAAGAGATAGATTTATTTTCGCTGATTTTTTGCTATCTTTAGTGTAATGTAATTTATTGTACTGCTTAATAATAAGCAACATTTTTGATTTTCTTATTTGGTACGTAATTAAATTATCAAAGCTAATATGGGTAATATCAGTATAACCAAGAAGGTCCACAGAGGCACTCCACAGGGGGGAGTATTGTCTCCACTTCTCTGGTTATGCGTTATTAGCAAAGTCTTAACAAAACTTAATAGAGGTGGGGTAAAAGCGATGGCGTACGCTGATGATGTGGTGTTAATGGCGTCAGGACTGTGTTCTAATACGATCAGTGGGATCATCCAAAGGGCATTAGGCGAGCTTAACTCTTGGGCCACAGGCTGTGGCCTAGGTTTAAGCCCACGTAAAACAGAGCTTATGCTTTTCACCACCAGATATAAGGTACCAACTTTTACCCTACCAAATATTAACGGACAAACTCTCTCACTATCACCCAGCGCAAAGTGCTTAGGGGTAATTCTGGACTCCAAACTAAGCTGGAAATTAAATGTTGAAGAACGGGTAAGGAAGGCAGAAATTGCTTTATATGCCTGTAAACGTATGCTTGGAAAAAGATGGGGTCTTCAACCTAAGCATACATTATGGCTGTATAAGACGGTTATACGGCCTATTCTATCGTATGGTTCGGTAGTTTGGTGGAAGGCTCTAGGGAGAGAGTACAATACCAAACTACTCGGCAGAATACAAAGATCAGCATGTGCAATAATGGTCGGTGCAATCAGATCATGTCCTAGAGAGGCTCTCAATGCACTGACACACGTTATTCCGGTAGATCTACATATCAAGACTACAGGCAACCATGAGTGCATTTAGGTTAAACGAAGCGGGCCGCTGGAGAGAAAAAACGTATGGTCATGCTAGTCTATTATTGCGACAAACTCAGTTAATCTCGGTGAGGACTGACTACATCGTCCCGACGGTAACTTTCAATACGAATTTTGCCACACTCTTTCCATCTAAAAAAGAATGGAATAAGGGATTCTCTCTAAACAACTTCGATACCACAGTCTATACAGATGGCAGTAAAATGGATTGTGGTGTTGGAGCTGGTATATATTCTCACAGACTTGAAATTGAGAAATCTGTGCGTCTCCCTAATACCAGCAGTGTCTTCCAGGCGGAAGTGCTGGCAATTGGGGAAGCCTGTAGCCTACTAATCGCAGATTTCTCTTTTAAGGGTAATATCGCTATTCTCTCGGATAGCCAAGCTGCAATCCAGGCACTGGGTTCGGCCACAACAACCTCCAAAGTGGTGGAACAAAGTAGGAATAGCCTCACCATCTTGAATGAAAACCATAAAGTTACCTTAATCTGGGTCCCGAGACACCGGAACATTGAAGATAACGAAAAAGCAGACGAACTGGCAAGAGGGGGATCTGCCATGAATAACGCTCTTGCAGAATCGGTACTCACACCATTAGGTGCAGTCAAGAGCACAATTTCCCAAAAATACCTCCGAATCGCAGACTGTAGGTGGAAAGTCCAGACGAAATGCAAAATTAGCAGAACGTTATGGCCCACCTACAACCTCATGCAATCGTCGGCATTAATAAGAACGAAACGACGCGACGCCTGGAGACTAACGGCAGTCATAACTGGCTTTTGGTCTGTCGGAGAACAAGCAGCCAAAATGGGTATCCCTCACAATACATACTGTCACAGTTGCAAACAACCAGAGAAAAAGGAAACAATCTTCCATTTCCTCTGTGAATGCCCTGCCCTATGGAAGGACAGAATGTTAACCCTGGGCCAACCGATGTTCGAGAATCTCGAACAACTATCTGGCTTAGACGTTAACAACCTAATAAGGTTCCTTAACCGCACATACTAGGTATAGTTATGCTGTAAATAACCGTTAAACAAGTTGGTAACGAGGTTGTGGCAACAAAATGGCGCGGAAGCGCCAGTTGGACTCTGGAAGAATCACCACTTTAACCAACCAACCAACCAACGTAATTAAACAAAAAATCAACTGCCCTATAACCTTCAGTTTCTTCTTCTAACAGCTTACAACGTAGACACTTTAAGCAGTGCTGCAAACGTGACAGTAATGTTTTACTTTTTTTTAACAAAATTATTCAGAATATGCCTGCATTAACTCCAGAGTACTTTTTGTTTTGTTTTTTGTCGGGACAACTAGCAAGTACAGCACTCAGTCCCCACCAAGTTCATTCTATTGCACTCGGGTTCCCTTTTTAATTTCCTTGAAATTTTCCCGACCTCCGAAAAAATCTGAGTAGATCTTGTGGTGCCAAGGAGCCCAGGCCAACGCACATCAGTGCAAAAAGCCTCAAGCCTGATTCGAGCGAAGTTCGGGCAGACGCACATAAAGGGGTCCACCATCTCATCTTCTTCTCCACAAACTGGGCAGAGTACACTGCTGAGATGCCTACCATTTCCATGTGCTTTGCCCATAGAAAGTGGCGCGTCATCAGTCCAACCAACTGCCTACAGTCCCTTCTGCTTAATGAGAGGAGGATCTGCGACAGTCGGTCGGATATGACAGGTGACATCAGTTTAGTCCATCTGCTGCCCCTCTCAGCCTGCCAAGCTCGCTTGTGGGTTAGAGTAACCCGTTTGCTAACCGTGGCTTTGATGGTCAGAGGTCTCGTTACCCGCGATACCCACGTAACCTGCGACCCATGTTAGCATCAGCATAATACTTCCCACATAGTTCAGCCTGGATTTACAGGACTCAGCTACCCTTGAAGTAGTTGGAGGGCGGTCTAAGGCCATGAGCGCAGCTTTGCTATTGCCGCAGACACATACAAATCTGTCTCCCCACCTGTTTTCCACAACAAAGTTCATTAATTCTTGAAACACAGATGCGTACATTCCAAGAGCAAAGTGTACCTCCTTCTGGTAAAGAGGATAATACTTGGTAGGGTTTGCCGATAGCCCATTAGCATCATTAGCACAGCACCAAGTGTCAATTGTATCCAGAGTTTTCTGTACTGGAAGCACTAATTCTTAGTCAATTCGACTAACAAGCATTTAACACTGGTTTTCTCGGTTTTTGGCATTAATAATTAAGCTTAGATGCCAACAGCTTATAGTTGGCCATACTAAGTTCGCAAACCCTATTGCCACGAGTCCAAGGAGGAGAATAGCATCGTCTCCGTGACTTTCTGAGCGAATCAGTCAACTAGCATTGGCCGATTTAGAATGGTGGCGAATAATCTGCAAACATTTAATGCACGTCAGGCTTTGCAGTTTCCATCTCCACCATCGTAATATTGCCCTCATTCTCATCGGAGTTTAGTTCGTCATGCTCCGCATATATACCTTCAGTCTTTCTTAACAAAAGGAATAGTAATTCTCTAGAATGGGAACCGCTGATATCTTTTTACAGATATTATAATCTGCAGTAGGCGATCACTCTTTGGCGGTGGCCACATTTTTGCAATAAGCGCGTGGTTTGCCCTTAGGGAAACCGTAGTTTACTACCCCTCCAGCCGTCTACAGTGGTGCCAAGTATTCGGGGCTGATTCTCACCATCGCCTGCTTAAAAGTGCCTTTTGGATCCTCAACCTTACCTATCTTTCTATTATTCGTCAGAAGGTTCAAGTTCCAGATGTTAAACATCTGCAACCCAAGCATGGCAACCCAGTTGCTAACTCTTGGCAGAGACGGGATGTTTTCAAAATTGACAGCCTTCAATTTTACGCCGGGATAAACCTCAAAAGCTTCTCACAGCCACCTTGTATAGTTTGCAGGATTTCGTCGTCACAGGCGACTAATTTAACGCAGGCCTGATACCAGTCCGCGCTGCGACAGGGCGAGGAGGGCCAAGATGCTCCTACAGAACACTGAAGAGGACATTAACCGAAGCTGTCTCAATTCACCTCCACTGGTCTTCCGACGGAGGTCCACGCTCCTTAGGGATCGAACTGCTATGCTGGGCTCTAAGCATCCGTGGGAGTCGCCAGGTTGCGGATAGCCGGAAAACCTGTTGTAGCAGGCCAGTTGCAAACTAAGTTTAAACGAATAAGCAACCCTTGACAACTGAGTGATCTGGAGCGGAGGATGCGCTATAAAAGCCAGCATGAATCTGATGAAGTGCTTATGACAGTCCCCCTTTGCTTTATCCATGACAGCTAACATCTTCCTGACACCTTTAACCACAGCGCTATAGAATAGCCCTCGAACATCTTTAGCTGATTTGTGCGATTGGTACAATAGCCACACAAATTTCGAGTTCTCTGCTGCTTAATTGTGTTGCTTTCAATACTTTTCTGCACTGCGCATTAAAGATAATTGGTTTCTGTTGGTTTGGCGCGACAAGCCACAAGCCGTGCGAATCGTGCTTCAATGTGCTAAGTTCGCGCTAGAAAATTCTGCAATGTCGTTTGGGCGAAACTTGTGTTTGGATCACCCCTTATTTACATATTTATTCTGAAAGAAAACTGCATTGAATAATTCCGTGAATTGATGCAGTTTTCATAGTTTCAACTGTGAAATCAAAACAAAAAATATAAAAATAAAAAATAAAAAAATACTAAATTTCACTTCCGACATTCGGTTGACTGCTCAAATACAAATGTTTTGCAATAAAAAACTTTGTGAATCAGCAATTTATTACATTTCATTACATTGCATTTTTCTACCATCAGACACTAAATTGATTGTCAACAAAATTCGGCAAACAAATTGCAAAGCAGACAAATGGATAATCAAGTGACAATTTGATGTTCATAACTTTTTGCGCAGGCATGCGACGGCAGCAAATATGAAGCAAAAGTTGTTTTGCTCAACACAAATGCAACAAATGGGAAACTGGAGAAAAAAATTACTGATAAATGAAAATGTGGGATTACAAGTGAAATTAAGAGATAATTTCGTTATAAACGCAGGGCAGAGGGACAACAAATGGAAAAGTAGAAAAAAATAGGAAAAATTATTGTGACTACGCATAACTTACTAACTAACAAAGTGCCAAGGAACTGAAGAAGAAAAGAAAACGTAGATGAGCAACAACCAAAAACTTTTCACGCATTCACTCAGTCACTCAGCTCGAGTCAAGTCAATCAGTTACTCAATTCACTCACTTGACGTTAATGAAAACACATTTAGGGCAAAAGTTTTTGTGAATTTCATCTTAAATGCGCAGATATGCCAGCATACATACATATGGACGAATAGGAGAGTGTAAAAGCGTATGCTTGTGTGTGAGAGTGTGTGTGTGCTAGCCAATAAAGCTGCTGCGTTTCCTGTGGATTCGATGGTTCATATGTTTTAGAGCCTGTGCGTACGTACGAGTATACTTAATTTTGATGGCAATAAATAAAAATAACTATGCTGAAAGCCATCAAATACAATACCACTCAACTTAAGTTGGTAAGGAAAAGTAAAAAGTGGACGGAAGTAGACAAGAGGCTTGCATTGTTGAAAGTTGTTTTCTTATGCTTCTTTTTTCTATGGTTCTTATTTCTACTTAGCAAAACGTATTTGTTTGTTTGCCATGGCGCATATCAAATGATAGAAATATATCTTGAAATTCTCAAAAAGTCGGCTGACATCTAAGGCTGTGTCTCATAATTCATACTTGTTGTGATGAAGTCGTCGCCGCCGCCGCCGCCGCCGAAACTGCCGCTACTTCTCAATATTCCATTTCGTTCATTCGACCGCACTACACTTAAATGCTAATAGTTGGCTTTTATATTCATTTTTCAGCTGATCCACATATCCACATTTAGACTGTTACACTTACACTGCCAATTCCCTCCCGTTTTTTTTTTTTTCGTTTTTACTTTACCGCTGCCTCTATACACTCTGCAGTTCCGGCTTTTAAGTTCAAGTTTCATGTCCTTTTTTTTGTGTTTCTTAATACAAGGCACGCCTGGCGCTGTAGTGCTTACGCGTGATTACCATTCGGTTGGTGCCGAGTTCGTTGCCTAGTGCGAATATGTTTCTCAAAGCCAGACAAGAAAGTTCTAAAAGCTGCTATTTCTGTCACGGAGCAGCTTCTCAAGCGAATCAGCTGCCCTTCGATGGCCGCATAACACTGTAAGGCCCTCTATTTGTTGTACTACTTGAATAGATACCCTCACATACTCGCATATATAAATTTATACATAAATCGTTTCGTCCATTGCCCAGTTCCGTTTATTTATCTTTATTCGACCATCGTCCCTAACCTCAGCAGCGAGTTCAATTTGCGCGCAGTTACTCACTCTTATTGTGTTGCTCGAAGATTTATTGCCGCTTGTCAGTTTTTATAAACACACATAAAGCAAGATATATGTGTGCAAGGACATTCTTGTGAATGTGTGTGTGGACTTCCTTTTCTGCTCGTGTCATTGCTCTGTATTAAATGAGTTTTAGTTTTGTCTTCTTTTTTTAGTTTCAGTTTCTTGGCAATTTTCTTGTCATGCTGTTGGTTATTGTTAAACATTATACTGCCAGTGAGTTAATGGCATTTTTTCTCCATATTTTGCTGGTAAACCAATGACACGTGTGATGGTCATATAAGTGTAATTTTTCGGTGCACATAAATTTGCTTACTTATTGTGGTATTTGGTTTTCAAAACCATTTTTCTTCCTATGACATTAGTTGATCACTCCATTATCTTGGCTACTGCTTTAACTGGGTAAAGCTGGGTAAAGGTCATTTGGCACTGATCTTACATAATATTTTGAGTGGATAAGCTGAACTAAAATAGTTGTTCCTAAATGATGGCATTGAGTTTGCAAATTCATTACCAAATTTAAGAATATCTATGTCCACAAGCAATAACTGCTTAAGTCACAAAAAAATTATTCCTCTTCCGCATCGAAGACTTTCAGATCCGGAGCGCTTGTATATATTCGAATGACATGACCCAGGCAACGAAGCTACTGGATATTTATTCGCTGCTATATGTGATACTCGCCATTGCTATTGATACCCGTGGTTGCTAACGTGTAAAAGTCTAAAAATTTTCCGCAGAATCTTTCTCTCAAACAATCCAAGTGATGCCTCATCGGATGTTGTCATCGCCCACGCTTCTGCGCCATACGTTAGGACGTGCATGATGAGAGCGTTGTATTGTGTTAGTTTTGTTCGTCGGGCGAGGACTTTACTACCCAATTTCCTACTTAGTCTAAAGTAGCACTTGTTGGTAAGAGAGATTATACTTTGGATTTCAAGGCTGACATTGTTTTGGGTGTTAATGCAGGTCCCTAAAGAAAAAAGTGCTGTCAAAAGTTACGGAGTGCTAGTACGCGACTGTGCCGATTAATTGTTTGTTGATAGGAGATACTACTTGTTCTCGTTCACCATCAGTCTTATTCGCTTTGCTTCGTTATCCAGTTTGGAGAAGGTAGAACTAACACCGCGGTTAAGACCGATGATGGCAAACCTAGCGACTCTTATGTAAATAACATCTGTAATTAGCTCAAAAATTAAAAACAAGTTGAACCAGAGTTATGAACTTTCGAAAATGAGGCTTTAATTTAGTTCTCAAAAGTGTTGTTCCCTCTATTTCCAAAAAATACAAAAAAATATGAAAACTCAAATAAACCAAAAACAAAAAATATGCTCCTATACTTAGCTGTTTTTCAACAAGAAACTTAAAAAATAAAAAATCCTGTCAACATTTCCAATTTGTAAAAGATGTCCGATACGCTCGATGATAAATTTTCATATATCTGAAGAGAGCTGACAAATTTATGGACTTCGTTTCCAAACCGAATTTTATTCAAGAAGAAGATAATATTTTTTTAGACTTCTACTAGTATAGCCTCGAATTTTTTCTTTGAATATATTTTAAAGAAATTTTTGCACTCACATCTGCTACACAAATCGATTTTAATCGCCTTTATACTTTTTATATTTTTGTGTGTATATTCAGAGAGTTTGTTTAAGTACTTGAAATTTACTTAGTTATTTCTTAGTAAAAGGCCTGACCTACATGATCCCATTCCTGATGCTTTTTCGCTTAAAAAATAGCTTTCCATATCTTTTGAATTTTACTCTTGACTTAATTTGTCTTTTAAGTCTTTTCTCATCATTAAAAATATTTCAATAAATAGTAAGATGGCTTAAGTACCGCATAAGCACTTTGTACAATTATAGTATTGGTATAGACTTGAATTTTCACTTCCTAAAATTCGACGCAAAGGCTTTCAATCAACACTTCATCTCTATCTTTTATGAATTCAATGCCCTTTACGTTGGAAAAATCACTACCCAACTCGGTTAGTCAATCAGTCCGACCCCAAAAGGAGGTACTAGCCTTTTAATTTCATGTAGCCATCAAACACTTTAGATAACAACTGTCGTGCGAAATAGTTTTAAAAACATCATCAGCTCATTTGATCCACATATAGGCCTACATACATTCACTGTTATATTCTCTTCCTCTTAAAGTCATTAATTAAATTTTTTTCTTAAAAAATCTGAATGGTAAAAAATTGTTCACTTTTTTACTCCACTTATATGCTTTGTTCCTTGTGGTGTAGTATTGTTTTTTGTGTACTGTTACTTTTTTATTCTCCAATGGGCAATTTATTTGTATTTGACCTTTGTGCGCAATTTTCATGACACTCATACGCACTGGTGGCCACTGATAAGCGTTGAGTACAAACAGCGATTTGTCAGTTTTTTTTTTTCAGCTAGCTAGGCTGTTGTATAGTATAAACTTTAGTCATTTCGTTTGCAGAAATGAAAACAAATGAGGTTTGCGGCGCACAGGAGCGTGGAGGTTAGGGCAATAGGGAATTCGAAAGAGGAGTAAGTTGGGAAAAATTGTTTTGGTGATTTAAAAGTGGTTGCAAAAAAAAAAATAAAAAACTTAATCAAGTATAATGACATTTTTTAGAGAAGTTTAATAAGTTCACATATTTTAGAAAATGAGCTATCGATTTTTGTAAGATAATAATAACTTATACGAATTCAATTCTTCATTATTTTTTTTTAATATCTTAATGCTTTTCCGTACAAATAAAAGTGAAAAAAAATCTTCAAAAGAGCAACTAGACTGATTTTTAGTAACACTTGTTTTAGTAGGGTGCTTTTTAGCCCAAGAAGAGTTACTAAATTAAAACATAGAAATAATACAAAAAACTTATTTTCCCAAAATTTTGTAAAAAAAATTATAGTTTTTTCCTCAAGGAGTAAAAATTAAAAGAAAAAAAAAATTTTTTAAAATACCGAAGAATGTTTAACATTGTCTCAAAATGTACCAAAAATTTAACTAAAATATACATATGGTATGTGTGTATGGCGTTGCCACCTAACTTTGAAATGAAACTGTTAACTTAAACAATATAATATGGAGGTTGCAAGTGGAGTGTTGTAAGAGGACGAAGAACAATTTAGTCAAAAATATGTTAATGGCGTTGCCACCTGATTATAAAAAAATTATAAAAATTTTGGATATTTTTTTAGAACTCATTGACTCAACAGAAGAATTAAAAAACGTAGTTTAAAAAAATATGTGTAGAGTTGCCACCTAATTTAAAAATTATTACTTATACGCTTGAGTTAAACAGTATGATATGAATTTTACAAGTTAGAGAACGCAGAACGATTAAGTCAAAATTAGTTTAATGCAGTTGCCAACTATTTTTCAATTATAAAAATGTCAAATATTTTTTGAAGACACATTGGACAAAAGAAATAAACAAAACCTTAATTCAAAAAATATTTTTGTGTGGAGTTGCCACTTAACTTCAAAAGCAGCTAATATAATTTTATAGTTCAGTTAATCAAGAGAATGCGGGATTACAAGAAAGATGTTGTATTTTTAAGTCAAAAATATTTCAATGATGTTTACATCTCATTTTCAATTATAAAAATGTCATTGAAATAAAGAAATAAATAGAAACTTAATTGAAAAAATATTTTTGTATGGAGATGTCACCTAACTTTGTAACTAAACTGGTAGCCCAAAAAAAAGTTATTGAGTTAAGCAATATGTTATGGGTTTTCCAGGTAAGAGATCGAAGAACCATTTAGTCAAAACTAAGTAAATGGAGTTGCAACCTAATTTTCAATCTTAAAAATTTCACATCTTGTTTGAAAACACGCCTAAAACAGGATATAAAAAAACTTTATTTAAAAAAAAATTGTATGGAGTTGCCACGTAACTTAATTTTAACTGGTAGCCATATATACTGCTAAGCATGCAATAGCATGTGGGTGTAGCAAGTAACATGATGAGAAACGATTTAGTCAAAAATATCTTAATGGAGTTGCCACCTATTTTTTAAATATAAAAAGTTTTCATCTATTTTAAAAAAACATTAGACAAAGAAATAAACAACTTTAATTCAAAAAATATGTTTGCATGGAGTTGCCACCTAGTTTTATAATTAAACTGGTAACCAATTATATAAATAAGTAAGCTACAGAATGTAGATATTACAGGAAACGTGATGAAGAACAATTTAGTCCAACAAATTTGAATGGCGTTGCCACCTAATTTTCAATTATGAAAATTTTGTCGATTTTAAAAATTTATTTGATAAACTTTTAAGTTCTGTGCTGTGAGTATCACATGAAAAGTGACTAGTGACGCTTTGGTGAAAGATATTTTAGAATGTAGGCTATTTCATGAAAAATATTTGAATATATTGAAAATTCTCAGCAACAAAAACAGAATTTTACGGCATTATAGGCTTTTTGAAGTTTTTGAGTTATTTCAGCTCTGAAAATATAAGCAAACCGCCGTAATATCACACAATATAAAAAAATATTGCATTCAATGAAGAAACGCCTACTTCGATAGGTTCAGTTATTGACTATCGAATTTTTAAACAGCGTGAAAGCTTTAGGATTAAACGCCCACAAAATTTCATTAAAAATTGAAGTGATGTTAATAGGTGTACCTGTGGGTTAAAATTTAAAAGTTGAAAGTCAAGTTGTGGTATCACAACGAGCCTCCGTCTTTGGCCTAAGAGTGGCGCTAAATTCAATGAAACAAGTAGTAAAAAATGAGCTATGAAACAGAATAATTTCATAAAAAAACAGGAAACGAAATGCAAAAAATTGCTTCCCTTTATTTTTTAAATGTTGGTAATGTATTTTCTTTTATACCCTCGTAGAACCGCAATCAGCCGCTAACATTTCAAAACATTGCGATAATAGAATTTCCTGGACTTACACTTTTCCGCAACAATATTAATATTTATTTGGTAAACTCTTGAGCGTCATAAGAATTTTACACGCAGACGTTGCTTAAATGTTGCATGCAATAAATACAATTTCATTTCCTTATTTGCTACACCACAAATTCAATGATATTCCAACTAACTACACTCTTCCGTTTTCCCGCTTTTAACCTTAATTACTTTCACCTGTTCAAATTGGTTCGGTTCACGCAACTACTTAGCGCAAACTATGCTTTATGTACCTACCGTAAATTATAGCATGTAAGTGGTACGACCACGAAAGGGTTCACTGCACTCTCAAGATATTCCAAACCCGCCCTTTTTGAACCGCCGGTGTCTTTGACTGTCAACTAACTATCTGCCTTTAATGGTTTTTGTTTCTTACTTTGCTTTTATTCGCAGAGAGCTCAACTTCGTTTTGAATGCAATTAACTACTTACAATTCAGTCGCAATTTTAAAAGCGCTCTGTTGCTGCATAAATGTGTTGGCGGTTTATTAAAAATGCATTTAATTTAAACTGTAATTTTCATAATTTACCACGCGGCATACAACGAAAAATGGTAGGCGGAGCAAGGAAGTTACTATAGGAGTAGAAGGATACGCGTGCATTTAAAGCTTATACATACCAACATCATTACGCGCATTTGTATGAGTAGACACTTGTGTAACTGTGAATATTCGCTTCTATGAAGACAACCTTTTTGCCCGTTCATCAAAAACTTATAAAGCACAAATTGTCTACGCCGAAATTCTAATTACACATACGACATGGCACACCAGAGCAAGGCAGAAGCGCCCGAGTTTCATAGTAAGGATATCAGCCCGGCTATAACGTTCAGCATTGCTGCGTGTTCATTTTATTTCCCTTGTCTTTTCCTTAACTTGTGTTAAAAGCGATTATGTAGAGTTGTTTTTGTAGTACACTATGTAGTATACCTATACATATATGCCGTTCCTCGAGTTGCTGGAATTAAATGTATTTATTTCTTTCGGAGTTTCGTGCGGCATGCCAGCGCATTCCAGTAACGAATTTAGCAAGAGCAACTGTCGTTTTTCTCATAATTTTAAGCTTGCGTTGATTGTGTGACAGCTTTAGCTATACGAAATGAAGTAAGCGGCGAATATGTGAAGAAATGTTATGCAAAACTACCCACGAGTAAGTACACGACAGAGTTGGAGTTTGCTTTAAGACAAGTAAACGTCACACGACAGTGGAACACACTGACTTGTCAATAATCGCAAGAACCATTTGCCCCTGCTTGAGTTATTAAAATGCCAAAGCTGTATTGAAGAAGGTTAGTATTGGAGCTTAAGCAGGGGAATATCAATATTTCGCGCCATTCTTATTAGGACGCATTATACAGACGGAGACAGAGTTTCTTAGCTGCATATTTTTGAGCTGGGTCAGTGGTATTGAGAACAAATAAAGCAATAGATGGCTTTTTAGTTACTTCCTATAATTTTGATTATTTAAATTCACTTCGAGATATTAATGGGCATATCAAATGAAAGAGAATATATCCAGCTTTTAAAAACTCGCTCAGCTTTGTTCTTTCTGCTGTTTTACAGAAACGTAAAAAAATAGCTGTGCTTTCCTCCTATGAAATAAAAAATCTATATTCTTCCTGGTGAAAACTAAACAAATATTCTTTCTATAGCTGGATATATCCTCTTTCGGTTGATAATCAAATTAACATCATGGAGGGAGTATAAGTATATAAAAAAATTATATTTGGTTCTTTAAAAATTTGATGAGAAAATTAAAAAAAACCTTTATGAAGTATTGCTACATTAAATATATAGTTTCATATGCTGGGTTGCAAAAAAAGTTGATTTATGTCGCACAGTGGCATAATACTATTTTTGAGCAAGGTCCTCTAGATCAAAATATGAAGAAGAAAATTAATATATTGAAATATATTTGTATGGAGTTTAAAAAGATTTATCAGCTATACATTAAAGACTAATCAGTGATATGAAGTTCTGCCGCTGTCGCTATTTATTTTTGCGAACTTTTACACACGTAACGTAAGGCCCACGTCCAATATATAGAAAATTCACCTGAGTTTGACATTTTTTTTTTCTGATAATGTTGGTCGTTTTTTTCCAAAGAACAAAAAAATTGTGGAGCATTGGTTATATTGAGAATATGTCTAAGACTGCCAACAAAAAAAAAACATTTTTTTTTAAATCAATGCAATTTTTGAGCCACTTGAGACTTGCACTTTTTTATTCTAAAATTTAATTGCCTATAAAAAGTTTTACGGTAAGGAAAGATTGTAGGGAATCTAATAGCATTGTATATAAGGCCACTAGGTAACAAAATGCATCAGAAGATTTATAATTTTTGCAAATGGCGTTCTATGTGAATCCTATTTGACACCTGTGAACTAGATAGCTGCAATATACGAACAGACAACCAAATAAAATAAAGATTTCCATCACTCGAATATTTTTTTTGTAGTATAGGTAGGTTGCTTGCCTAAGGCAAGACACTCGGTGGACCTAAGGCCCTCCGACACATGCATTTGATTTACATCCCCTAACTAAGTTGCTTAAACCACTTAGATCTTTTTAAGGTGGTAACTATTCCCTCCAGTGAGACATTGTGGAAATTTCCCAGGTCTTCAAAGAAATAGTCGAAATAAATAAAATATTTAGCACAGCTTCTTTGAAGTGCAGGACATTCACAGTTGTTAATAAATCCTAAAATTGCTGTAGGCTTAATTTCTACCAGGAGGCTTGGATCTATAGCCCTATTTCCCAGGTAATTTAGTCTGCGATTTTCCACTATTGGCACTATTATTGTCTTATAAGACATCATCTTTGGCCGAAGGCCCCTTTGTTTTACAGTAAAGCCTTAGGCATATGTTTATTGCTCTCAGGATTTTATTTGTGATGTAGATAAGTGATTTTTCGAGGTCAAGGTTTTATCAAGAATAACACCCAGATACTTCATGCCCCCAGATAGAGTTAAGCCGGCGTCCCCTAGACTTAATTTCCTTCTTCGGGTGAAGGGTACCACACATGTTTTGTTCGGATTTGATGAAAGTCCTTTTTCCCGACAACAGTTTTGCCAAATGTTAAGAGCAAGTTGCATGCGATCAGTTATAGTAGAGTCAAATTTGCCTCTAACCATGAGGACTAGATCGTCAGCAAAGCCCTGAACTTCGTATACCAGATCATCGAAATTCTGTAGAAGCTCGTCAATGATTAATAGCCACAGTAGCGGTGATAAAATGCCTCCTTAGGGGCATCGTTTGGTTGACTTGACATATAATCTTTTCGGCCCAGTTTCAAAGATTGTTGATCTGTTATTCTAAGGATATATGCAAAAGTTTGGTAAATCTGTAGTTCATATGCCATATGCCATTTGTGACCCCATTTCCGAAGGTGGTGTAAGTAGATGCCATTGCTAATCAATTTTATTAGAGCTGATATTCCGTCCTCTATGTATAGTATTTATTCTAAATAATTAACTTAAAAAGAAATTTGGATCACGAATTCTTAGAATCAAGAAACAAGCCAAACCTCTACTTAAGTGTAGAGAAAAAAGAAAAAAAGAACGTACACCAACAAAGTCTTCGAAGGATTAAATCATTATAGTAACTCAGCGGAATAAAGTTTCAAAAATTTATTGTTGATTTTTCCGCCCCTTTTGTGTGCACATGAAGCCAGCGAGGCGGGCTTACAAGAGGGGCGCTACTAACAAGTACCACCGGAAGCACTATGAACGCATTGTAAAGTTTTCCTAAAGTTACCATCACTTGGCTCATTTGCTCATAATCTTGCTTACATCTTCGCTGAAGCAACACATTTAAAACAAATATGAAAAGTTTCTGTTAAGTTTAAAATATAATTTTCACAGTCGAAAAGTCTATTGGGAGTTACGCGTATACGAGCACACATGACTGATGGCTTTTAGTTGAAACTAAAGGCGCCAAAAGGCGACAACAGCAGTGAAGCAAAGTTGAAAGGCGACGAAGCGTGAGTTGGATAAATGTGAAAAGGACGCCAAATCGGTAAAGGAAAACAACGCAAAAGTGAAGAAAAGCAATACCAAACTATAGAAGTTATATTTATGTTCATATACATACATACAAGCGAAGGGTAGAGCAGGTAGCGCTAAGCGGAGAGTTGAATGGTTGGTTGCAGAAAAGAAATAAGGAAAGACATTATAAGCAGATCAAAGCAGGCAGCATCTCAGTCCACTAAATATATGTTTATGTGTGCGTGTTTCTCCAAATGAAATCATTTGAGTGGTGTAGGAATCCTGAATTGAGGAACTGAAACAAATAAGTGGCATTCGTATAGTTGCATAGCAGCTGCTAGTAAATTTGGCAGGAAAAGGTTGATACCTTTTGGTGTTTTTTTTTTTTTGATCATCAAAAAACACTGACGGCTGCTTCCGGTGAAGTTTTCAAATTATTTTAACGCGCGCAGATATATACAGTTACTCTATAAGTGTAAGTTATGAATACGCGTCGAAATTAACTGCGAACTGAAATGTATCCAATTTGTAGGTAGCCTGCCTTCTTTGACATATCGCAGGCTTTCGCTCAACAACTTAACTCAACTAAATTCTCAGCTGAGCAGCAGCAGGAAGTTTTAAACAAAAGTCGTTTAGAACGAATTATGAATGCGCATATGTAGCAGACTTGTATGTGGTACTTTCTAGTAGAACTGCATGAGTATACATATACCTACAAGTACATGTGTGTGCATATACCAAGATATGCTAGCATGTACAGTGACTTTCAGCGATGTTCCTAAAAACATGATTTTTTATATTTTAGTTCTTTAGTGTTTTTTTAATATTGAAACGTAAGAATATTTTTTTTTTTTTTTGCTTTACAAATTAGTGCCATGCACAAAAGCTAAAGGGGTGAGACTACAGCGAAAATTTCAAAAAATACGGGCATGCGCTGAAAATCGTACGATTTGAAATCAATACCAATTTAAAAATACTTCTGAAGTCTTTTAATAAAATAAAGCTCAAAATTTTGTATAGATCTGCCTACATGCCTGATAAATTTCGTTTGCCTAAAGATGTCTTAATCACTTAAAATTTAGATTTTCAAAAGATTCATGTCTGAAAATTACTTGAAATCTGCGCTTTTTCATCGCGAATGCTTGAAGGGGATTTTAGTGATTCAATAAGTTATATATTGGCTTGACATAAATAAATAAAAGCCGAAAATCAAGCAAATTATTTCAGTACTTTGAAATAAATAGGAGAAGAAAATCAAGCAAATTATTCTATCTAAATTTTTGGCTGAAATATTTTGAAATAAATAAAAGAAAAATTTCAAGCAAATTATTTCATCTAAAATCTTTGGCTGAAATATTTTGAAAGAAATAAACGAAGAAAATCAAGCGAATACTTTAAGCGAAAACTTTTGCGTGACACCTCTCAGACTCGGTTCATATCGTGCCGAAAGCTTTAGATGTGTTTTTCCCGAAACTATACTTTCAAAGTCGGCCAGACCCACAATTCGAGCAAATCTTGACCGATTTAGCTGAAATTTTGTATATTCACAATTATATTGCGGTTGGATTTTTTTCGATTTT
>JAYXIM010017410.1:0-30969 GCA_037575425.1 Anastrepha fraterculus
TAAGATCGAAACAAAAAGGAATCAGATGGTGCAAGGTCAGGACTATATAGTGGATGTGGCAAAACATCCCAATCAAGCTCAAATAACTTTTGCCGAGTGGCAAGACAATGATGGAAGACAATACTTTTTCGATTAGTCAATTCGGGCCGCTTTTCTTCAACTGCATTATTTAATTGCTTTAGTTGTTCAATGTAGACATCAGAATTGATCGTTCGGTTGGGTGGTAGGAATTCAAAGTAGACAATTCCTAATTCCACCAAACTGATAACAAAACCTTCTTTTGATGAATATCAGCTTTTGATGTTGTTTGAGTTGGTTCAGCTGGCCTGCTCCATGATCTTTTCCGCTTGATATTGTTGTAAACAACCCATTTTCATCGCCAGTTATGAGTCGCCTTTAAAAATGGGCCATTTCCATTACGTTTCTTTAGCAAGTCGCAGCTGTTAATGCGTTGTGTTAAATGCGTTTCTTTCAGTTCGTGAGGACCCCATGTATCAAGTTTTTGAACATAATCCCACGTGTTGTACTGTGGCGATCCGAATCGATTAGGGCGTCATTAACTTCAACTGGACGACCAGAGCGTTTTTAATCTTTGAGTGAAACATCACCAGACCGAAATTCGGTAAACCAATTTTGACACTGCCGTTCTTTTGAGGCTTCATCACCATAAACAGCACATAACTTTTTACGAGCTTGTGATGGGGTTTCCCTTTGCGGAAATAAAAAAGCAAAATATGACGAAATTGTTCCTTTTGATTTTCCATTTTTCAACGAACGCCAAACGAAAACTACGCAACCGATCAAAAAACTTTTTTTACTGATTGACAGCTGAATTGCCAACTATCAAATAACAAAATGTGTTTTACATTTGTACTACGTCTGCAAACCTAAAAATTCCACTGAAGGCATCTGTGCCAACCCAATAAAATAATGAAAGATTTGGACATAAACAAATATGATGTCAAATGTATACAAAACTTATAATGGAATCAGACTGCAGAAATTAGATTCGGAGACGGTACCACAAAAGAGGCAAAAATCTACAGAGGAGTGAGACATGGTTGCATATTATTGCCACTATTACACCCGATTTACACGCGGAGACATCTGGAAGGGAGACACTGGAAATTCTCTTTTCATGTCTCATTCGCGGCCACACGGGCAAAATTGTTTTCGGCAACATTTTGACATTTAATGCTTTAGCATCGTCTGGTTCGAATGGCACTCGCTTACATGTAAAGCGGAAAACGTTCGTCAACAATTTCTTAAATATGTATATGAATGAAAAATGCAAACTGGTTAAATAATAAATAATTTGTTGTTTTTTTATTTAAATATATTTATAAATTAATGTACTTGAATAAAAAAAATTAAATTAAAAATACTTCATACATAAATAATTAACTTAAAATTAACTTGAGTATCTAGAAATGCGGGGAAAATTAAAATTCAACATAATAATGTCCCATAATATATTTTAAATTTTACCTACTTTACTAGCAAAAATAATCGTGCATTTCCCAAGCAGTGTTCGGATGTTTGTCATCTTTGTTATCTTCCGTTCGCTTGAAAACCATACAATACTCAAAACCAACACATAACTCAGAACCTTCTCCCAAAAAAAAGGAAACAAATGAAGCAACTGTCAAAAATTGCTTTAAGATTGGAAATACGAATAAGAAGAGCAAAGCGTGTCGCCAGTACAGGAGACAAATTCCCTTCTCTCTTCCGCGGCCGTCCTTCACCCCCGAACAAAATGTTTCCCTTCCAGATGTATCCTCGTGTAAATGGGCACTTAGTTAACGTGTACGCAGAAAAAATATTTGAAGAATATATTGCAGAGACTATTCCTACGCGAGACTAACCATAGGGGGCAAAGCAATAGAGAGAGTAAAGAACTTCAAATATCTAGGAGTATGGCTGACTGACTACTGGGACCCTGATCAATAAATAAGAAGCAGAATAGAAATGGCTAGGCGGCCTTCATGAAGATTAAAAAAATACTGACCCGCCAGGACATACCAATTAAATTGAAGACAAGATGTTTAAAATGTTATGTATGGTCAACACTCTTATATGGAAAAATAGAAAAAATTGTATACAAGGGAAAATTTAATGACGAAGAGGAAATGGTAGAAATAAAATGACGTGGTTCGACAACACCAAGAAGTGGACAGGTCTCAAAACAATCGCCGAACTAGCAGTAGCAGCGAGAAACAGACACAAATTTAATGAAATTGTTAATAATATGATCTGACAACCGTACGGCTAAGATCAAAATAACGTTTGTCCGCGAACATCCAGCATGGATACGCCATTAAGAAGAAGTATAATATAAAAATGTGAAACAAAGTATAATGTTTTATAAGTAATTAAATTGAATACCCTATAATAAATGAATGACATGATATTTCCAAATAAAATTGATTTATTATTTCCAAAAGCTGTTTTAAAGTGGAACGCAAAGTATATACATTTGATTAAGTGCTTGAGCCTCTGCACATACATACGAGTTTATGTATACATACCTTTTTTAACGACGCAAAATGATCAAGAAAAATATTTTTAGCAGCTTTTAAAAAAACCTCATAAAACAAAAATAGACAGACATGCGAGGAACGTTTACCCCAAATGGGACTCGAACCCACAATCTTCGGCTTAGGAGGCCGACGCCTTATCCATTAGGCCACTGGGGCGAACAATTTTATTTCGCAACAAGCCGTATTTCAAGTAAATCAGTTCTTCTTGTTCGTCTTCCATTACCAGTATTTATACCAGTTACTGCCTTTCTTAAATTACCTGACAGATGTCACCCTACAAAGTGTTGTAAATGGAGTATGCCTCTACTAAAAAATTAATATCAGAAAGAACGTAAATACTACATGGAGCAGAGAGCGTAAAAATAATCTGCAGGAACGAATGTGAATTGCTGAAAGCCATCCCAACCACCTCAACTTATTTCACCACTTCAATTGTAAGACAGAAACATAATATAATTTTTTTAATGTTCGTTGCGCCTTTTGCTACGCATATGTACGTATGTATATATGTACACAAGCAAATGCGTATATGCAAAAGGCAAGCGGAGTGACTATATCCGGCTCGAAGGACCAAAAATGTTGCGGGGAGAATCCTTAATATGTTGCAATAAGACCAAGTTGAAAGAAGCAATGAAATATCCGGCTCGAAGAACCAAAAATGATGAACACAAAACAATAATGTTGCGGCGAAATTCCAAAATTTAAAAACTCGTTGTTTTACATTGAAAATTACAATTTTTTCTAACACAATTTATTACAAACTATTCCCTATATATACACATTTATTTCAAACAAAACCTACTTATTTTCACAGAAAATTATAACGAATAACAAGAGTTGAAAAACATTAAAGTATTTTAAACTAATACTAAATTGGACTCTACAATACCTATTATATACATACATATATATATGTTTATATTATATATAAATATAAAATAGAAATAAACTATACAATTTTGTATTTTAATTCTTTTTTTATTACAAAGCCAATTCAATTTGTACAATAGTAATTCTTAAGATTAACAAAAGTTCTACCATAGGGTCTTACAAACTAAATAAACAAGCAACTAGATAACGGCTTAAGTAGCTATTGTGAAAAAAAATAAAGAATAATTACATTTATAAACGGATTTACATAGCGAATTTCCATTACGAATTTATGTATTTCAATTTATAACGCTGATTGTAAACTTGCTCTTTCTAATAAGTGCTCTTTTAATTGCTTCCTGAAAAGCAGCATAACTTAAAAACTATAACGGCTGAAATTTACAATAATGTCTATTGGGCAATTTTAGGCAAACTATAGTGTCTTTATTAATGAAACTTGGTGGAGATGTTAGTGAGGTCTTAAGGAACACTCTTTATAACTCCAAATTATTCGGGAAATAATAATCTCGTAATTATTTGCCTTCAAAATGCCCTCGGGAACTTCACTATAATTTGCCACATTACACTATATATCTTTTAACACTTCACTAAAATTCACCAAATATACACTCACACGCGTGTTTTTACTTATTTGTATCCTTATATTTGAAGTATTTTTATTAAAATTAAATGCAAATGCATTTGTCCATACAATCACTTTCCAATTTTAAACGCGAATAAGAAGAAGATTGGAATGACAACAGTATGGTGTTGCCGGATGCCTGCAAACGAAAACAAAAATTAAGTATTTGAGTTTAGTATTAATGATGGGGATGGGCGTTTTTGTCTCCTTACTACATACACGCATATGATGTCTGAATTTCGGGTTCAATTGTTTTAACACGGAAAGGAGCTCTACGCAAAAATACTGTGGATTGCGTAGCCGGAGTTGGACTGGTGAGGGTTATTTTTTTGAAGCGCGGCCGAAGGCCGCCTACGCGAAAAGAAGTTCCACCCAAAAATACTGTGGAGCCGGAGTTGGACTGATGAGGGTTATTTTTTTGAAGCACGGCCGAAGGCCGCCCATGCGAAAAGAAGTTCTACGCAAAGCTGCTGTGGATTGCGTAGCCGGAGTTGGACTGATGAGGGTTATTTTTTCAAGTACGGCCGAAGGCCGCCCGTGCGAAAAAAAGTTATATGCATGAGGACCCGTTTATAAAACTGATCGAAACAATACAAAACACTTATAAACCATAATTTTTGGCTTTTAATTACTTTATTATTTTTTGTGATACGCTTAATATCATTGTTTCTAAATTTAAATTTGTAGTATGTTTTTATTTTCAAAAATATTTCTCAATTTTAAATTAAAGCAAAAAATACTGGAGTTTTACATTGAACCTTCCACTGAACATCCCTGCATACGAACTTCGTTTATATTTCAGGTGTATGACAGCACCAACTTTTCGTTAAATTACAGAATTTTAACATTAAATCACTTAAAAATTATAAGCCTCCGCCAGGTGCGGTTTTCAGTTTTAAGATGGGAATACAATCCCCCGCCCCTTTTAACCTTTTTTTTTCAAAGCGATAGACACTATACTAAATATTTCCCACTATAATCCCCCGCCCGGAGAGGTTATCACTTTTAGAGTGTAGAATACCCCCTCTACCCAGCATCAGTATTCTTTACATCGAGACGGTATAATAATAAATTTATCAATCTGGCAGCTTTCAGTTTACTTTGGAGTCATATGGTTTTTGTGCCAATAGATTTATGTGATTTTGTTTATTTAATTAAAGATTTTGGAGCAAACTGCTATAAAAATGTTTTGTGTAACATGTCAAGTGCCAACTAAAAAATACAAGTGCCCAACATGTTTAGAATCATAGTGAGTCAATATGAAAAAAATGAGAACGCATTGTACCAATTGTATTCGATACATTTTCTTTAATACTAGTTGCTCGCTTAACTGCTACAAAAAACACAAAGAGGCTGACTGTGAATCAAAGCAGTCCTTAAATACTCCAACATCAGAAGTCAGCCATATTGAGGAGCCTACTCTGCACGAGCCTTTTAGTACTAAAGATACAGTTCCACGAAAAAAATTGGAGATGCTAAGTAAAAGATTTAAGCTGCGAATTTTTACGTATTTGTATTCTATTAACATAATTACATTTCCATTATTAGAAGACTGCGAAGCTCTTCACAGTTTGCTATGGAATCCCCATTTACGCAATTTACTAAAGGAAATAGATGTAACTCCTGATGCGTGGAAAGCTATGAAAGCCGCAATGCAGGAACCACTCTTTTTAGAATTTGCCGATGAATGTCTGAAAGTTGTTGAGCCACAGGTTGCAGACGATTGTAATTGAAATGTAAATTCCAAAATAATTATTATTTATAGGGTATATATACAATACTTCTAACTTAATCAGCACAAAAAATGATTATATTAATAAGTACTTTCAGTGTTTTATTATAGGTTTCATATCATACATATGTATATAATTGATTACATACATTTTTACAGATTGAAGAATTATTATAAATCTTCATAATCTCTTATAAAAGGTGGCTTCTCTTGCCAGTTTATAATGTAATCAAAGACGTCCTGAGGTGTCTCGCATTGATCTAATTCAACGGCTAAACTGTAATAACGTTGGCGAAGTAGATACGCTGCAGATTTAGGTTGTCGATTACGAGTGAAAACACCCTTTTTATTGCCTCCAACACGTGTAAAAGCTGAAAGCAACCAAACAAATAATGTATTACAATTGGACACTATTTTTTAAAACTCACATTGAGCCGTTTTGAAGTCAGCGAAATTCCACAAAAATTCTCCAATAAACCACTTTTGAGATCTTAGGTTATCGAAGGCTTTAAAGTGTTTGCTAAGCAGTGATCGCTGGTAATCTTCAGACCAAATATATGATGGCAACTTTACTCCAAATTTTAAGTTAGGTTTAGCAGGATATTTAATGAAAGGTATGTTTGTTAAATTGTACTTACGAAGTGCAATCCTTCATAAGTGTCCGCCCCGTATTCTGTCATTATGACGGGCTTATTATGCATTTCACGCCATAGATTTGCCTCCTCTTCTACATGTTTTGTAATCATATCTAAGTGACCGGCGTTTTGGTACCACGCATTATATCTATTAAAACTTATAATATCCAGATATTTTGCCTGTTTTCAGATCGTGTATTATTTTAAATGTGCTTGAAATGCCAATGAGTAACTAAGTTTTTCTTACCAGTTTATCCGCTTTGGCGTCAACGTTTAAAGCGGCAGTGATAGGTCGCGATGGATCCATTGTTTTCGTATAATTCGATAGAATTCTGTGAATTACATTCCACTTTAATATCAACAGTTTGAATATTAATATTTGTGATCTATACGAATTACTTAAAATATTTATCAGCTTGCGCATGAGCAGAGCGCGGTTCATTTGCTATGGACCACATGACTACACTTGCATGGTTGCGATCTCGATGTATTAGTTGTTCCAGTGAGGATTTATGATTCCGTAACAACAAAGGCTCGTAAATGCTAAAACAATGATATTGTTGTTAAATTTATAGTAGGCATATCTGTACTTGGAGCAAAGTTAATATATTTACTCTGCATTAACGCCCGGACACTCATCTATGATCATGAAACCAAATTCATCTGCGAATTGCATAGATTCTTCGGAGTAGGGATAATGTGAAGTACGATATGCGTTCGCTCCAATCCATTTTAATAAATTAAAGTCACGTGTCATCAATGCAAAGTCAAATCCCTTCCCTCGGATCTAAAATAACAAAATTCATACAAATTACACAAATATTACGGAAATCCAATTCTCACATCAGAATCCTCATGACGTCCAAACCCTCGCAAATAAATATTGGCATCATTTAGAAGCAGACTAGAATTATTCCATTTTAGTGTGCGAATGCCGATTTTCATACGATATACATCTAGTAGAGATTCATCCACAGCGTGCAAATATATTTCCAAGGTGTATAAATAACCAGGCTCTGGATGCATTAAGTACGGCCACCATGGCATGACATCTTTTACCATCATCGTACCATTGAACGAAGTTTTGGCTACGCTGTGGGCTACAATTTCTCCTTCTTTGTTGCGTAATTGCGCATGAATATAAAGTGGCTCAATAGGTGGGTCATAAATTACGGATTTTTCGGCAACACCATTCACGATTACTTCATAGTGCACAACTCCTAACCGGTATAAATATATTTCATATCATCTTATTTTGAATAATAGCTATGAAAAATATGCTTACCAACGTGGCTTTTAACCAAATCAGTTGATACTTTAATATCTTCAATAAAAACAGTCGGTGTGGTATACAGATGAACTGTGCGGTGTATGCCAGCATAATTGAAAAAGTCGAAGGTATATTGTTGGACCACTACCTTGCCGTTATCACTTAAAATAAGCATTAATGTAATCTATAGAATACGAGGTGTGTTCAAAAAATAAGGTGAATTTTCAAATTTCGCGGGTACGTACATTCGATATGCCGACATCCTCAGCACTTATCTTATTGAGTGTACCAACAGAAAAAATAATAATAATCAAAAGTCGAATGTACGTAGCCTGTGAAATATGAAAATTCACCTTGTTTTTGAATACACCTCGTATATAATATTTAATTTACAAAGTGTTTCATTAAATCATCATTAAATACCTTTCCTCCTCAAGAATTTTTCCTTGTGGAATCGTTGTGTTCAAAAGTGTGTTGTCGCAAAGAAGCGTTAATCTGTTTTCAGCACCAAACTTTACCTCACGTGTTATTTCCGCTTCGAATGGTAAGTGGCCAATGGCATGAGACATTACCTGTTGCCCGTTCACCCACTAGAGTAATGAAGGTTTGTTTGAAAGCTGTGCAATATAAATACCATACAGTAATGATAACATACGACAATGGCAGCATAGTGGACACTACCAAAACGTAACCAAATACGTTGATCGATGTTCCATGAATGTGGGACAAAAATTTTTTTTTCGTACCATACTGTTCCTATGTGGTCACGCAATTCATTTTCTGCACTCACATCATTGTAACTGGAGGGTACTGGCATTGGCCGTGTTGGTTTCACCTTGCCGCATAAATTTTAAGTGCAAAATCGATTAAGGAAAATACACAAATTACCTTATCTAAATCATCTTGGTACCAACCATTGCGTACTCCCTCCATAGGATCGTTAATGTCTGACCTTAAAAAACGCCAAATCCCATCAAGCGTTCGTACTTCCCGGGACTCCGATGCCCGTGGATAAAGTAAGCCACGAGTCACTGGTTCGTCCTCCAACCGCATATAATCGAATTGTTTACCCTGAGACTCTGTTTTGGCTATTTTGCTTTCTGAAACATTCTGTTGTTCTACTAAACCAAAAGTAAGGCCGATGCTCCCACATATTCCAAGTATAAAGCTGCTAAGCGGAAATGATTTTGATTTAATTATCATTATGTTTATTTTCATAGTCTGCAAACTTCTATCATAACTAATGGCATATGAAAATTGCTTTCGACTTAGTAAAACAAATATTTCCAATGCAAACAAAACTCAGATGACCTAAACAAAATTCAATTACAGCATTGCCAAAGTCATGTCGACCAAAATGTTTTCGCGTTGAGTTTTATGGTGCTCATAGTCACCGTACATTCCGTGGCAGCTGAGACGATTAAACTAATGAGAGCCCCAGTAAATTAAAAATCCCCAGCGTTCCGTTCGTGTACTTGAGTAAATGAAAAAATTTGGATTGTTCCGTAGAAACGTATTAGCTGATTGCTTTCTCATCACACAGTGTTACCAAACAATATATTTCGAAATCTTTGACATAATAAGCTTAGAAAATTTATAATTTTTATTAAAATAACTTAAAAACTATGTTGAATAATGTTAATTATAGATAAGATAGCTTAATTATAATTAAAGATAGCATTTGTTGGTTTTTGACTTTGGTTTATTAAACAATGAAAAATTGAAACTGAGAGGGCGGATGCAGAGAACGTTAAAGGATGATCTAATTCGGTGGAGTATCGGGCATATCGGGCATTCATGTTTGACCGTGAGGTGTGTTGGCATACAGTTTATTTGTACATTAAAATAATATGTATAATTATTATTTTTTATTTAATCATTTAAAATGGCGGATGTACACTCAATTCTTCCAGAAAGTTCGCATCGGCGTCAGTGGCCTGACAAAAAAAAAAATTTTTTTGTTTATTAATGTCATAATTTCTATATGAATTAAAAAAATGGGGAAAAAAATTCGCGGAATGAAATGCTTAAAAAAAAAGTGAATTTTGAGGCGAATTTTCTTACTATTTTTGCTTCGAAAAAATTTTCAAAAACTTGTAAATTCACATAGAGAGTAATATCATAAAAAAGATGTGCGCAAAATTTCAGGGAGATCGGTCAATAACGAGTTATCGATTTCGAGTTATCGTGTACGCCAATTCGAGAAAACATAGTTTTGAGAAAAACGCGTCTACAGTTTGAATACAACGTAACTATACCTCTCCCAACGCTCGAACGCAAAGACTACAGTCGTCACGATTGACGATCTATAATATAAGAAATACTTAAATTTACGTTCTAAAATTTTTTTGGCATATTCTTAAAGGATTATACATATAGGGGTTTTCAGTAAGAGCGCTTCAATTTTTGAACTTTTTTGAATAAAACACAAACGGTTTGATTTTTTTAACTAATTTTTTTTTTATTATCGAGTTTGAACATATACATTTAAGTATGAAAGTCGATTTCTTTTGCATGACCACCGCGCGCACGTTTTACGAAGTCCAATCGTTGAACCCAATTTTCGACCACTCTTTTGCATAAATCGGCCGAAATCCCAGCAATTTCGCGTTCAATATTGGCTCTGAGCTCACAAATCGTCGCCGGCTTGTTACTGTAGACCAATGACTTCACATAACCCCAAAACGGGACGGCTTGTTAAATGGACCGTAAAATGGCCGTAATGCTCTTAAAGCAGCAGCAACAGAACGATTATTTTCATAAAAAATTTGCACGATTTGCAATCGTTGCTCAAGTGTGTAGCGTTCCATGATGAAATGTATACTAATGAAGTTTACAAATGACAAGCGAAAAATAAAAAATATTGCGTCGTTCGCCCTCCCTATCGGAAAAAAGTTGAAGCGCACCTATTGAATAACTCTATATAAACATTTTAAAAATAAAAACACAGATTGGATTTGACTACGAACCAGGTTGGGTGTGCATTTTTGTAAATATATTGAATATTTGTTACTCTTTGGCTTTTCAGTTTTTTTTACAATATCTTTTTCCCTTTACGTTGATTAGGCAAGGAGCGTATACCGTGCCCTCTACGGCGTTGAGATTGTTATGTAGTTCGGCAGAAACAAATATAGGGTGAGCCATGTAAAATTTGCTTTTTGAATCGGCTATATAAAAAAACACTAATCAATATTTTTTCAAACTTTTTTTATTTTGAAGATTGAACATAGTAATTTATGAATGAAAAATAATATCGTTCAAATGACTGCCACGACTGGCTTTACAGTAGCCCATTCTATCAACCCAATTTTTAAGCACATTTTCGATTGTTTGGGCTCCAATTTCGATTTCGTGTTTTAAAGCATCAATCGTCTCTGGATGGTTCGCATAGCTTTTGCCCTTAACGGCTCCCCACAAAAAATAGCAATAGGCTTAAATCACAGCTCCGAAGCGGCCAATTGATATCGGAATTTCGGCTGATTATTCGGTTTTCAAAAACGGTAGCCAAAAGTGCGAGTGTAACTTTGGCAGTGTGACAAGTTGGACCGTCCTGTTGAAACCAAATGTCGTCCATGTCATCCTCTTCAATTTTTGGAAACAACTCGTTGAGCATCGCTCGCCATTTACTGTAACCGCGGCTCCTCCAGGCCAAAAACCGACAATTTTGCTTATTGACGTAGCAACCGATGTAAAAATCAGAAAAGAAGAAGAAGACTCACCACTTTGGAAATAGGTTTTCAATATTTCCCAATTTTGTTGAAATAATCAAAGCGTAAAGCGCGACAGAACAACTATTTAGTAAGTAACTAGCACAGAACATTTTAATGTACGTTTATACACGCGGGCAGTTAGTCGATGACTGTGTCTATGATTTTTCGAAGATAGCAAATTTGACAAATGATTCGTGATTTTTGAATAGGTGAATTCGGCGACGTTTTGTTGTAAGCGCGGAAGAATCGAAGTCAGTGCAAGTAAGTTGTACGAAACGAGGCCTAGACTACACCCACAAAATTTCTCCTTTGTGGCAGGTTGTAGGTATTTTCAATTGCCTTCGGAGCATTATCTATTTTGTGTGTTCGGTTTACCTGCAAGTGCATATTCAAGTGCAAATTAATCTTTGGGTGCAATAAATAAATATTTATTCGTTACTTTATAACATATCTTGAAATTAAAGCACTTGTACATCATTTTACAGTAACGCATAAACAAACTCATACAGAATTTAAGGCATTTGTGAATTACTCGTACAATTATTATTTTTTTTTTTACTTATTTGTGTATAAACTCTGTACAAATGTCTTTTAAGTCTTAAAGTGCTGTAATATTGTACCAAACGTATAAAATTTAGACCTTAGGTCCAATGGAAATATTTCAATTGCTCATGTTTATATGCATGTATGTACGTAGCTACAATATACTCAATAAGTAATATACACATTTAACACTTTATTTATCATTAACACTAACATTAAGTTTATTAAAGCTTAATACATGTGTATAAAAATATGTTTTTTTTTTGTAATACAAAATAATTCGTTTATGTATTATGATATACGAAAATTCAGCCAGTCAAAAGACAAAAAGTAAAATGCTTAATTGAACTTGAAATTGGAGCTGCTATTACTTATTTTGTTAGGATCTACATACACTCAGTGGTTTTAAACACGTTCATAAATCAGCTCCCTCTCGTTTACTACGCGACATAGTTGAAGATGCATCGGTGATATAAAGGAAAATATCCTCTGGAACATTGCAATGATCTATTTCACTACCAAGGGCAAAATAGCGTTTTCGCAGTAGATGAGCCGTGGCCTTTGGCTGACGATTGCGTGTGAAAACCCCTTTTTTATTACCGCCCACGCGTGTTATCGCTGAAACAAAAGAAAGCGATTTAATTACATCGGAGCAAATAAATAATTCTTCAACAGCGTACATTGTGCTGTCTTGAAATCCGCGAAGTTCCAAACGAATTCGCCAATAAACCACTGCTTTTTTCGAAGTATGTCAAATGCCTTGAAGTGCTTCGAGAATAATTCATTTTGGTATTCTTCAGACCAAATATAAGCAGGAAGCAAATGTAATCCTTCGATGGTGTCAGCACCATATTCCCCAACCATCACCGGTTTGTTGTGTTTTTTGTTCCAAGTAATCGCTTCCTCGACGACGTTGGTAGTGATCATGTCCAATTTTCCGGGATTACTATACCATCCATTATAACGATTAAAGCATATTATATCCAAATGTTTAGCCTGTATGAAAGCACATTAAAGTGGAATCTTTCAGTGTGTATTACTAAGGGCTTACAGCTCGATCACTGCCCGAGGGCACGGCAATGGCTGCAGTTACGGGCCTTGTGCTATCAAGTGCGCGTGTGAAGTTGGCTACAAATCTTAAGAATGATGTTAGTAGTTATTTACATTTACTATTAAATGATAGCTATTGAAGTCTTACTGAAAGTGAGAATCGGCTTGAAATGGACTAGTACGGGGCTCGTTCGCTATAGACCACATAATCACACTTGGATGATTCCGATCCCTATGTATCAGCTGCTCCATGGCGGATTTATGTTTGTCCAATAATGCCTGGTTGTAATTGCTATAGTAAAATATAGAATATCAGATCTGTATAAAAAGAAACAAAATGTTATGCATTACATACTCCGTATCAACACTTGGACATTCATCGATTATCATAATGCCATTTTCATCGGCAAACTGCATGGACTCTTCGGAGTAGGGATAATGTGAAGTGCGATAGGCATTTGCACCGATCCATTTCAACAAATTCATGTCACGAGTTAGTAACGCGAAGTCTAATCCCTTTCCACGTATCTGACGAGTATAGAAAAATTTATATTAGGTGTGACTAGTAAATAAATCAAAGTGTATTGTATTGTATGCAATTAAAAATAATATTAACATAGCATTATAGCACGTAATAAATATATTGATGGATTTTTAGGTTGGGTTGCTCTAATATTATCCTACGAATGAAGCCCCTTGTAGGTGTATACCCTTTCCGAGCGGCAAGTGGTTTTTCAGAGAAACTTCTCCATAGCAAAAATGTGGAGGTTCGCTCTTGCCCGCCCATACATGACCGCTATTTGAAAAAAAAAATGTATCCCAATTTGGTTGAACCCATTACATCGCACCGGAGTCGAGAAATTTACTGAAACTGTATTAATAGTAGGATTTATCAAAGTTCAGGATTTCTATTTTGACTGTTCCCAATAGACTTCCAAGAATCTGGTATGTGACATAAGGGCGTAATAAGAGGGCGCAACAAATTCATATACAGGGTGGGCCATATAGCGTTTGCGTTTTGAACCACCTATTTTTTTGAGAATGGTAACACAAATGACATGTCAAATGTGCTCATAATTTACTTAAAGGTTTGACATTTACGAGATGGGACGCTATACGCTGGAACATAATTGGGAAATATTGAAAACCTATTTCCAAAGTGGTGAGTCTTCTTCTTCTTTTCTGACGAAGCTCATTTTCACATCGGTGGCTACGTCAATAAGCAAAATTGTCGGAATATACTCAGAAAATCCACACGTTACTGAAGAGAAGCAAATGCATCCAAATCGAGTCACTGTTTGGTGCGGTTTTTGGCCTGGCGGCATCATCGGGCCATTTTTTTTCGAAAATGAGCGAGGAGGTACGGTTACAGTAAATGGCGAGCGTTATTTTTTGTGGGGAGCCGTTAAGGACAAATGCTATGCGAACCATCCAGAGACGATTGATGCTTTAAAACACGAAATCGAAGTTGCCATTCATGAAATTGGAGCCCAAACAATCGAAAATGTGCTTAAAAATTGGGTTGATCGAATGGCCTACTGTAAAGCCAGTCGTGGCAGTCATTTGAACGATATTGTTTTTCATTCATAAATGACAATGTTCAATCTTCAAAATAAAAGAAAAAGTTTGAAAAAATATTGATTAATTTTTTTTTTATAGCCGATTTAAAAAGCAAAATTTTACATGGCCCACCCTATATAACATTGTTTTTGGCACAGCCCGAAAAATAACGCCCAGACACATAAATTACGAATTCTACTTCGATTCTGTGTAAATAATTTTCTTATTCTGGTTCATTCTTAATTTGGGTTCATATAAAATATAGTTCAGTTTTTGTTGGTGTTGCATAAAAAAATTCCATTAATTTTCCTAAATTACTTGAACAGTTAGTTTGACAAATAATCACAAAATCCTATTAATTGTAGGAATAATCACTTATACTATCTATGTAAATTACAATACCTATATCAGGTCAGTTCATAAGTTCGCGCGGATTTTACCCATAATTTCTCTTTTGTACGATTTTTGCATACAAAAAGTTATTCACGGAATATAACGGAACTATTTATATTTTCTTTGATATATTGTGGATCCAACAAGTGATTTTAATCGCGGATAGAAGCACGTGTTGTTAAAAAGTAAAATGGAATCTTCGAACGCGTATAAGAGGCATATTTCGTATATTTTTTATAAAAGTAGTAAAAAGCGACAACTGCTGCTGCAGAAATAAACACTGTTCACTGAGAGGATAACGTGAGTGTAAGGACTGCGCAAAAGTGGTTTTCAAAATTCCGAAGTGGTAACTGCGACGTGGAGGATGCCCGCGCGCTGGTCGTCCTGAAGTCTTTAACTACGCCGCCTTGCTCGAACTCGTGGAAACTGAGCCAAATTTGACAGTCGATATGATAGCTCAGAGGTTAAATTCATCGCATGGAACAGTTCACAGGCACCTGGTTCAGTTGGGAAAGGTTTCAAAGCTGGGAAAATGTGTTCCACATAGACTTTCCGTCGCCAACCTTCAGCAGAGAGTGAATGTGTGTTCTCACCTGCTGCAACGGCTTGAAAATGAAAGTTTTTTGAACCCTATCGTTACTGGTGTTGAAAAATGGGTCCTTTACAATAATCCTGCTCGCGAACGCCAATGGTTAGATAAAGATGAAACACCAGAATTGACCTCTAGAGATCGCCTTCTGCCCAAGAAGATTCTCCTGTCTATTTGGCGGGATTTGGCCGGTATTGCTTATTATGAACTTCTGGAACCAAACCAGACGATAGCTTGCTGATTATTATTCCCATCAGCTATCAAACCTGAATGAGGCACTTAACAAAAATCGACCATCTTTAGTGAATAGACGCAAAGTTTTGTTTCACCACGACAACGCAAGACCTCATACCGCAAGGCAAACATTAGGCAAGTTGAACGAGCTCGGATGGGAGCTAATGCCGCATACACCATACTCTCCGGATATTGCACCTTGTGATTAGCACCTTTTCCGTGGACTTCAATCCCATATGAGTAACAAGAACTACTCCTCAAAAGAAGCTATAAAAAGGGATGTCGAAGCGTAGTTTGGCTCCAAGGACAACAAATATTTTGAACAGGGAAATAAAAATTAGCCTACACGTTGGGAAGACATTGTAAATAATGAAGTAAAATATATTATTGATTAAAATTAATACTTTAAACGTCTTTTTTAATAATTTTGAAACCACCTTTAAAAAACGCACGAACTTATGGACTGCCTGATATTATAAGCTGCTAAAAAACAATCTAACTTTCGGAGGTGGTATACAATTGTAGGCCCCTCCAATTGAGGACCAACATCAAGCCACAAAACAAAAATTGGAGGAGGAGCTCTGCCAGTGTCAAAATAATATAACCGATATTTTGACTACTTTTCTTTTGTTTTTTGTTTTAATTAATTTTAATGAAAATAAACATTTAATATAAATTAAGCTTTTTAATAAATATTTTTAAACATAATTTAGAAATGCAGTTTAAAGCCCATTAAATTTTAGTGTAATAAATTGCAAGTTTGAAGTGGCTGAAAATTCTCGGTGATTTTTGATAATTCTTTCCCTAACCGTGTTGCGCATTTTATCCGTATAACGAAGGCACGAAAAGTTTTTTGGGTACTTACATCTGAATCTTCATGCTTGCCGAAACCTCTGAAGTACACTGGCCGTCCATTGATAAGGAATGAGGTATTATTCCAGGTAAGTGTGCGTATTCCAACCTTCAGTCGATAAATATCTATTAAAGTATTATCAGCAGCGTGTAAAAATAATTCCATTTGATAAAGGTAACCAGGTTCAGGATGCATTAAATATGGCCACCAGGGATTTGCTTTATTTACTTCCAGTACACCAGTCAAATCGCCATTGGATGTACTATTGGAAACAATGACACCTTCTTTGTTTCGCAGTTGCACTCGAATTTGTAGAGAACTGTCGGCTTCGTTCGAGGCAGTTCCGCTCACTTTTACTTTATAATATACATGCCCCACTGCAGAACGATTGAGTATAAGTGTAACAATAATAAAAATACATAATAGGGTCTTCACACCGAACTCGTTGCTTCGTTACTTGATAGTTTCAGGTATATTTTGTTTTTGTATATTAAATCCAACCAAAGTGCCTAATAATACGTTCACATATGCATTAATCACCCATAAATCCACCAAATTAATCTATCCGTTCACATATGGCAGATTACCTGCAAAATTGACAATCAGCTGTCAATACTGTTGTGAAGGGCTTTTCTTCATAGAGATTAATTTAATGTAATATTTCGATGCTTGTGGTTTGTTTAATTATTATTAACGATGTGAAGAAAATACAAGGAGAAGGAATAGCTAATTTAATTGCGCAATTAGCTGCTAATAATAAACAGTTGGAGGAAATCTGTATGCGACGTTTACTGAGGTTGCAAAAAATTATGGCAGCAATGCGCATGGGAAATTCTACAAAACGTTTATGGACACACGCTTTTTTCTGTAAAATGAATCCCTAATTAATATTATTTAACAAACATTTTATTAGAATTATGTTTAAAGACCTGAATTCTTAGCCGGCATACGGCATTTTGATGTTCCTCCTTACATTCGTAATAATAATCATCGATAACACAGAAAACAATGGGTTGTATGTCAACAAGTATCGTTATTATCTAGGATTATTTTATAATCTCAGATATTGGGAGAAAAATGTTGTATGGGAAATCTCGGATTTTGAGTAAACCGCGAAAAAGTAGATCATCTACTTATATGTGAACGTATTATAAGCTCTAAATAACGAGCTTAGCAATTTTATCGGTAATTGGCAAAATAACAATCAGCTGTTTGAAAATTGGCATTTGATGGTGGGGCGGGAAGTTTAAGTTAAAAATATCAAAAAGGTAAAGGAACAATCATAAGAAAGTTATTCTTGCAATCAAAAATTTGGATATTTTCTTTCTGTGGATGAAGCTCAAAAATGGACGGTTTGAGGGGACCAGAGACTTATTTTAGATTTTTTGGCCAAGAATTGACTAATAGTTATTGCTTTTTTGCTATGGCCTCTCATACGTATAAGTCAATAAGTCTCTTCGCAGCAAACACAATACATATTTGCCGAACAGCCAACTAACAAACTGTCAAAGTAACGAAATTGGTTTGAATACCCCTCATATACACTTACACATACATATGTATGTATGGACTACAAGTATATTTAGAGGGTGGTCCATTCTACGTAAGATATTTGAACTATCGCTAAAATCGTTATTTTGTGTGATGTGCCAAAAATTTACTTTATGGTTAGACATTTTAACAGCTTTACGCATAAATAAAGTTGGAATACGAGGCGTGTTCAAAAAGTATCGCGAATTTTGAATTTTCGCAGGTTACGTATATTCGAATTTAGATTTTTTTGTGGCGATATGTTGATACTGTTGTTGTTGTTGTAGCAGTACCTTTGCCCTGTCAGTGCAGTGTAATCACCGGTCGTCTTCGACTAGCTCATCTAACGGTAGGCCCAGGAAACTATTGCAGTAATGCGGTAAAAAACATGGTTTTTTGAAGTGCTTCGAATTTTGAAAAATATTCTCATGGGGACTACTTTGAAGGGGACAAAATAGATATTAATGAACAAATAAATAATTTTTGAAAAAACACAAAATTCGCGATACTTTTTGAACACACCTTATAGTTGAAAAGTTAAAATGAGATTTTTACTGGAAAATCATATTTCTACGTCGATGGCTAGTTAAAGAAAGAAATAGCTGTATTACTTTCAAGAATAAAATTAATTGAAAACTATTCATGAATCTTTTACGCTAGATTGGCCACCCTGTATATAAAGCAACCTGAATTTTCTGCCAAATCGGAAGTGACTTCAACCTCTTCGATGAAAGTTTTTGGTGTGGTATACAAATGGACGGAGCGATGTATTCCTGCGTAGTTGAAGAAGTCAAATGTATAAGTTTGAACTATTGCAACTCCTCCATCCCTTAAAGTATGAAGATATAATATTATAAAATATGATAAATTCATTAGAAATACTTTTTGAATCTTTATTATCTATTCTACTCACTTCTTAACTTCGCTAATTTTTCCCTGAGGCACTGTGGTTTGTATAAGCGCATTGTCGCACATAACGGTAATACGATTTTCCTCGCCGTATTTTACAAAATTTGTAACTTCCGCTTCGAAAGGCAAATGACCCATTTCATGTTTTACGACCATTTCTCCATTAATCCACTATTAAAATTATTTCTATTACTTTTCTATTACAATTTGTGATATTATTAAGTAGCCAATTACTCACCACAAAGGCCTCGTAGTGCACACTGCCAAATCGAAGCCATACTCGTTGATCTTTCGCCCAGGACCGTGGAACAAAAAATTTGCGATCGTACCATACAGTACCAACATGATCGCGGATTGTATTGTCTGTTGTTATATCGTTATAACTAGCAGGCACTGGCATGGGGATCACATTTTTTACCTTACTCAAATCGTCTCCAAACCATTTATCTCGTACTCCCTGTGTTGGATTTGCTTCGTCCGATGTGACAAAGTTCCATAATCCATCCAATGAACGCATCTCCCGCGTTTCGGACTCCCGTGGGTAAAGCATTCCGCGTGTAGGCGTCACTTCTTTATTCACAATAACTAACGCTATTGCGAAGTGAATAAGATACCCAACGACAGCCATGGCAAGTAAAGAAAATGCTGAAAATTTACGAAAAGATACATTGTAAAATGTTGGTGGCCATTTCAAATATGATAATAATTTGAATAGGTCGAGCCTTGCTCTAGCGAGCGCAGGACACTCACTGTTCATGCGTAGCATATTTAAATAATTATAGTATATGCTTACTTATTATCTTGTATTATTATTATTTTTCTTGTTAAACATATTCAACATACTTCAATTTATATAATTTAATTTTTGTAACTCATCACACTGTAATAGCAACTCTGTTTTAAGAATGAGGACTAAGCAATCGAAGTAAGTACTGGAAAAGTACCGTATTTGAGTACTCTCGCCCTTTTCAAATTGTTGCCTTAGTATGCGAACTTAGAATTTAGCTTTCCTTTTTTCATTTGGCCATCAGACCGTGTGTGTATATTGCAAGAATATCCAAATATTCAATAAAACATTTATTGGCGCCCGAGCAGGGACAGTCGGTACAGTTTTTTTTACAGTTCATGAGTAGAACACCAGAATCTACCGTAAGATTATTTAAATTTTTTAATGAATTCGACTCATTTGTGTAATATGGATCAGGTAAAGGTACTTGCAGAGATTCAAACGCATTTGCTGTGCGAGCTGACGAAGCTTAAGGAAAAGGTACATGGGCTGCGTCCGGAAATGCCGTATCAGGGGTATATAAGGGTTATTAGTGATAAGATTCCATACATGACAAGTGCAACTTTTAACAGCTTCGAAGATTTATATTTCACCTTTAAAGGTTTTTTGCATGATTCTATGCCAGCCTGTTCTACAACTTCACCGGTGGCATTAAACAGTATATTAGTGGCGCCTTCCCATCGAAATGACACATTTTACAGTGACGCTAAATTAGGTCGCTATTAGATCAAGGATCTTAAGGCACATTCGTTACAGAGCAATTTATACAATTATATAAAATACCATGCCGTTCCACTTCTTTAAAAGTGCGTGGGGTAAACACGCCGCAGAAAATTGTGTAAAGAAATTAGCGTATTTTGAACTGTATTCCTGCACAGAATTCGATTATAAACTACATTCAAAGACCCAAGTTTCGTTCATATCTGCCACAACAGAGCTTTATTCCATTACAACTTGATTCAGATATTTCAAATATTTCTCTGGCGGATCCTGAATAGGTATTTCAAATCACGTTCCATAGATCTTATCTTGGCCGCTGATGTATATGGTTTTCTAATGAAAGACACTTCAGGGATAACACGGGCCGATATATTATATCGCTTCCTTTCCGATCCAAGCTTAATGGGAAACCAGTAGCTGAGTTTCATAAATCTCACTTAGGTGCTCTAATTAGATTAAAGAATATGGAGCAGGTGTTTGCCAGAAATCCAAACTTCACTATTGTTTACCTAAAGTTTATGAGAGAATATTAAGTTGGTTGGAGACTATGCCAAAAATTTTACTCCGCTGTCATATTATTTGCCACACCATGGCGTAGAAAAGCTTAGTAGCTTTGGGGCGAGTATCACAAAGCGCTTCCTATACCACACATACCTAAGCTGGAGCTCTGCGCATCTTATTTACTTGCCTAACTGGTAGATAAGGCAGTGAAATCTTTGCAAGGGTGTGTTGAAAATATTATGTTATGGAGCGATAGTACGACAGTTTTAGCGTGGATTAGAGCCGAGCCGATTCGTTGGACAGTGTTTGTAGCAAACCGCGTAGCAGAGCTTCAGCGTCTTACAAACGTCAGCAAGTGGCGATATATGCCTACATTAGGCAACCCAACAGATTGTGCAACGAAAGGCATTTTACCAGACAATTTATCAATTCATCCTCTCTGGTGGCATGGCCCTGCGTGGCTACTTCAAAACGAGAGTGCATGGCCAAGTGATATTGACTATAGGAAGGAGACCACCCTTGAAACCCACACATAATACTAATACAAGAACCATGGGAATGTCACAATCGTATCTGTGGTCTAGGTGCTATGTCGTGGGGACAAATACTTCATTGTGAAGGGAATGTGAGACCGCGAGCTTGTATTATCATGCCGAGGTTAATCGAACACACGCTGTTAAAAGAGCTATGCTCCGGCGATATCGTTGTTGCAAAAATAAAGTACTGGAAGAGTGGGAACAGTGTCGAAGTTTCGGCCTACCTACCCTACGACTCTTTACTTTATACATTCGCTGGCTCAATACTGGGGTAGAGGACTTGAAGACCTGCGACTTCACTTCTGGTGTGAGTAAGCTTTGGTACACCGTAAAGTCCCTGCGAAGCTTAACGAGAGTGTGGTTATCACAAAAATCTGACCCTAATTAAATCAATATGGCTTCCACAAAGTGCACAGTACCGCCGCAGCACTTAACGCCATAACGTCCATGCTACTGTCCCAGCAGCGCTGCACTGACGAAGGCTTTCGATACAGCTAGCTATTCCACGCTACTGGATGACATTTAACAATCTACTCTCCTCCGGGACTGAAGAGATGGTCCGTAAATTTTCGAGATCAAAGCATATAGCAGAGTAGGATAAAGCAAAGAGGGTACGACAGGGTGAAATTACTGTTGTGCACACATTGCTAGAATATAATCAATTGATATCAATGATGCAATCAGGTTGCTTTTATCTTATCAATTTGCACCTTCGTCCCACATCAGGGATTAAAACACAATATTTTATAAAAAATATGTTGGCATGAGTATTTGAAATACATATGTAAGAAATCGTTCATCGCTGTATAAAATCTATCATTTGCAGTTAATTTTTTATATACCAAGACGAGGCAGGGCAGGTGTAGACAAATGGTATTTACTCATAACATGAAAATAGTACAATCTATGTATGTATATCTACATCTGATTGTAAATAGGGTATTTCTTAAATGGAAAGTAATCAACGAAAATTGTCATAATTGCTGGAATATTTCACAAAAATAATACATTACACACAGAATTACATAAATACTTACTCAATTGTTAGTTACGTTTTTGTATCCATTTGTAATCATAGTAACGGTAGCACAGTAGATAAGGAAGTCGAAAGCGAACATGGAAAACGGCGATATATAAACACACACGTATATTATAGTTGAAAATCACAAACAAGAATAACAACAAGTTGAACGGATAAAATGATTAAAAATATTATATTTCAGAAAACACTCGATAATTAACTCAAACGACATTTTAATACTAAAATTTTACTTTTGCAATCATATCACTTTCTCATATCAGCTGTTTGTACAACAAACGCCATAGTAATACAAATGCAGAGAGCGAATAATGACGACACTGAACGTGTGCCACCCATAAATATTATAAAAACAAATTAAGAGAATAACGTGTTTGCGATGATGAATACTGCGAATGTGGCTTTCTACATATGTATCTACGCACGTATATATACATGTATACATATGACTTAGAGCAAGTTTAATAATACAAAATACTTGAATATGTTGACCGAATGAAATTACTCATTTTCTTTGAAAAATTTGCACATCATCCATTCTAAGCTAAGTATTAAAAAACTACTTCAATGTAAACATATTTGTAAGCAAGTATGCTATCGACGTGTTGTTATTGTTGTTTAATAGAAAATCAAGGTATTTTAGAACAAACATGTTATTAGGCGGCGCACTCCCCAGCCCATATTACATCGATCTGAAGCGGTTGAAACAGATCAAATACTGCTACGGTGGCCAAAAATTGGTTTAGATAAATTCACGATATAATATTTAGATGATGACAATCTACTAATACGATAGATAATGCCAAAAAACACTTTAATTACGAACTATACGGTTTCACAACAAAATATGAACTAATCACATGCGAAATGGTTTCCTATGGCAAAAGCACATCGCCTGCCCTGGGTTTTAACTCATGCGGGCTGGTGAGGTCGAGGGTTAGCAAAACCGAGTGTTGAAAAGCTCATGAAAAAAGCTTAGCAGCCATACTCACCTCCAGATAATTCACCACAACTCTAATTTGATTAAAAACCAACCAACCTTAATAACTTTTGTTTGAAAATAAACTGGCTTCATTTTATAGTCACAGTGACGGAATAGTTTAAATTGATAAAAGTTATGTTGGCATTGTTCGTGTAAAATTTCACCCATGTTATATATATATGGTACATATATCTAGCTGAATACTTACCCGAAATAGTTTCAAATACATATTTTTTGCTTTTTGTTATATTATGCGTACAAATAACATTTGAAAACAAGTTTCTAAACTGAGTACTCGTAAGCCGCGTAGCTGTTAGTTAATTTTCAAATTCAATTTATGGAAGCACAAAGTTGTATGCTTTCTATTGGAGTAGTTGTGTGCCAAAAGGTACAAAGTGTATTGTCGGTTACAGTGTTTTGAGCGAATTTCAAATTCGTTATAAGTACAGGGTTTGATTGAAAAGTAATGAGCCTTCCCGCACGGAGCGTCTGCTAAGCGATCAACCGAATCGGCTGGTGGGGGAAAAAGATCGTTGGACCTTCCCTTTCCACTAGAAACCCGTCCCAGTTCGTTTGCAACAGCGGTGCAGTCAACATTGCTTCGCGCGTGAAAGCTGTTTTAAAAGTGTGTTAGGATTTTGCAGTGGTGAAAATGCAGCGATCGTTGAAGCAACGTTACTCGATCAAATTTTGCGTGAAGCTAAACAAAGCGAGTACCGAAACCATTGGGCTACTCGAGGAGGCTTACGGGGACCAATCTCTGTCCAGTGCCCAGGTAAAACGGCCATTTATACTGGATCCTCCCGCCGATAGATCCAAACGTCGTGCCATTCAGGGGACCATCAACAAAATGAAATCGTCAAAAGTCATTGGCTCTGACGGACTAAACATGCTGATGTGGAAAAACCTAGGTCCATTGGGAGTAGAGTACCTCAGAAGGGGTTTCAAAATCTCGATGGCCACTCTCGTAAGGAAATCAGGGGGAGTGGTCCCACTGCTGGGAAGCCCATCAGCCAAGGGGATTCTTATCGACCGATAATTCTCCTTTTCCCTGTAGTGAAGTTAATTGAAGCCCCCCCTACTCCCACTCCACACAGAACACCTGACCCCAGCCCCATATCAGCATGGCTTCCGACGCGTGCACAGTACCACCACAGCCCTCTCCGTCACAAACACTCAGATCAACCGCTGACTCAACCAAAATCGCCTCTGCGAAAGGACTATCCTAATAGCGTTGGACCTAAAGAAGGCTTTCGACACTGTCAGCCGCGCCACGCTACTAGACGACTTTTTTCGTCGGCACTCCCGCCAGGGCTGAAGAGGTGGTCCGAGAACATTCCTCGGTGATATTTCGAGACCAAATCTCTAAACAGAGAAAGATAATACAAGGAATTCAGCAGGGTGCTCTCCTTTCACCCTTGCTTTTCAACTTCTAGATTTCGAAACTGCCCCAGCCACCAGAGGGAGTCTCCCTGGTCTTCTACGCCGAAGACTGCACGATAATGGTGTCGGGAAATGGCATTGATGGCCTGTGCGTCAAAGTAACCGACTACCTCGCCTGCCTTTCACACTTCTCGACTGTGAGAAACCTACAACTTTCCCCCATAAAGTTCACGGCGACCCTCTTTACCACCTGGACAAAGAAGTTCAAACTGTAACTTAAGGTTAAAGTCAACGACACACCAATTCCGACTTTTAGGTGTAACCTCTGACAGTTTGCTTCCCTTCTCTGTGTACACAACGACAATTGCTACTAAAGTCCAAAATCGCAAAAAGGTCTTCAGGCAGTACTTGGGGCAAATTCAAAGAAATTTTCTAAACTATGCCGCGCCTGTCTGGTCGCCTGGAACGAATGATTCGCTGTGGACGAAGCTTCAGACTTGTCAAGACACTGCCATTCGGACTGCGACGGGATGTTTACTGATGCCCCCACTTCAACATCTACAAGACGAGACTCAGATGCTCCCTGAGAGGGAGCACAACAAACTGCTCAGCAAACAGTTTTTGTTAGGGTACTATCGTAGGTCTCACCCATACAGACACCTGCTTGAGCTTAAGCCGCTCGAGGCTCGAGGATTGGAAAAGTAAAGCTTTGGCACAAGTGTGTAATATCTGAGAAGAAATACTTTAATATTGACAAATAGATAAATATTTTGCGAGAAAAATAGTTACCTTACTTTTTGAACAAATTAATTTAGCTTCTTTATACACTCTTGCAAGTAACAGCGCGTAACTCCAATGACTATTCATTAAAATTACTCCAAATGCGCCATTAGATTGATTGATGACATTTTCCTATTAATGAAATTATACATGAATGTAACATATATATGTACGTTCTATGTGTACTGAAAGCGTCAATAATTTCTGAATGATAAGTAACTTTTCAAGATGAAAATCTTGTGGTAATTTACTAATACTCCGGTGGCATAAGTGAAAACAGAGTATTATGTTATAGTAGGTGAAGTAAAAATTTCAAAATATTTTATTTAGCGCCAGATGTCTGAGCCATTTCTGAAGATGCGTACATTGCATCTGGCCATACAAGGTGAAGTAAAAAAAAAGAAGGCTGAGCTAAAATAGAAACTACAGGAGCTTTGTTCTGATAACTTCGAGGCCCTCTGGCCTCAATACACTGTTTTGCGCGATCTAAAAACTTTTCGAAAGAGTGTTTCAGGTCATTGATCGGAATGTCCTTCGGGATGTCGGTACAAACCTTTTGGATGGCCTTTACCGACGCAAAACGTTTTCCTTTCATGGCCAAATGCAATTTCCCGAATAGGTTGAAGTCGCAGTGAGCCATATAAGGCGAATACGGTAAGTGATTGATGGTGAAAATCCTATTTATAGCTAAAAAATCACTCACAAGAGTGGATCGATGAGATGATATATATATATATATATATAATTGGCGCGTACAGGGTGTTTGCCCGACCTAAAGTTTCAAGCCCACTCCGAACGGCAGATATTTTTATGAGGACTACCATTCGGAATCCAGAGAGAACGTAGGTTCGAATCTCGGTGAAACACCAAAATTAAGAAAAACATTTTACTAAAAGCGGTCGCCCCTGGGCAGGCAATGGCAAACTTCCGAGTGTATTTCTGCCATGAAAAAGCTCCTCGTAAAAATATCTGCCATTCGGAGTCGGCTTGAAACTGTAGGTCCTTCCATTTGTGGAACAACATCAATACGCGCACCACAAATAGGAGGAGGTGCTCGGCCAAACACTCAAAAAGGGTGAAAAAAAGACGAGAAAAACGGGCTGTCGTTGTGTTGCGTTGTGCGTGTCCCGAAGGCGCCTGTAGGAGATTGCGGTTTCTCAGTGATTTGCCGATACCTATACTACTCGATACTCTCTTCCCGTAAGTCCCGATGTACACAGGGAAACGTTTTGTTCTTGTGAAAAGGACGAACAAGAAGAGATAGGTGTTTTTTGTGTGCCTTACTGGCTACATGCTTTGTGCTTCTTATTCGTGTTGTCAAACTTAAAGAAGTAAACGTCAAAAACAACGAATGTTGCCGGAAACAATATTGTATGTGTGACCGCGAAAGAAACATCAAAAGGGAATTTCTAGTTTCTCCCTTCCAGATGTCTCTGTGTGTAAATCGGGCCCAGTTAATGTCAGTTAATGGGGACGATTTGTTTTTTTTATAATGTAAAAATTATAATTTTTGTGAATTTCACTTTCTAAAATTAGTCAAATTAAGAGAAAAAGTGATAACTGCGGAAGAGTAAATAGCGTAGTTTTGTTCAGTTACGTTTTTTTGTTGTCAGAAACAAGTAAAATTATCAATACTAAGGTGGTATCGAATGATCACTACCCATACCTGGGACCTAGTGATTACTTTTTGTTTCCAAATTTAAAAGAGGACTTCGTCGAAAAAAAATTTCTGACGATGAAGAGTTCAAGGCGGCAATAAACGCTCATTTTTCATGCAAGGAGGAAAGATGTTTTTTATACGGTGTTGAAAAATTATGTTAACTATGGGTGATTATATTGAAAAATAAACCTCCACTCATATGTTAATTACATCGCCGAAATAAAGCGAAAATTTGATTACAAAAGTTGTAAGGAATAAATTAGATTTTAGAGCAAACTTTTCCCAAGAAGGTCACTCAAAGCTGGCTTTTCAAGTTTTTATATGTCATTAGCCGAATTTCAATGTTAACTTGGTGTGCAATATTGTCACGAGTTATTTGTAAACAAGTTTTTATGCAGGCTTTTATAAATACCTTTTCACATTTCAGCACTCATTTCATCTTTTGATTCATTCGAATCTTATGACTTTTTTACAGCAATTAGAAACTTTATTTATATAATAAAAATATTTACAAATCAACTGAATTTTTTATTAACTTCCCATGAAAACTCAAAACGCGTTATATGCATTATTTTCTTAAAAAAAAGAGGTTGTCTGTAAAGTCGGTTTACTGACGATAGTTTAACGTGACAACGTCATAAGAAAATACTGATGGAATGGTGGCATTATTCAAAAGAAAATTTTAATTTTATTTGTTTGATAGATATTTTGTATGGATATAGAGAAGGAGGTAAATGGAATCGCAATGGAATTGATCAAGTTACATTTACACAAACTTGAAAAATGACGAAACATTTATCAAATTCATGAAAGTAATGTTTAATTTCGATTGTGCATCAGACGTTAATAAGTCAACAACACTAAGAGGCAACATCATCGATTTGCCTTTTTCAAGACACATTACACTCGAAACACTTCCTTTCATTTCCTACTTTTCCTACCATCGTCCTATTCTCAACAGAGAAATGGTTCATTACCATGCACACAGGAAGAAGGCATATGCAAATACAAATATATGAATTTATATACATATGCGCATATACATACATATAGTATATATGCTCACTCAAGTAGGAGAGAGCCAGATGTCGAACGTTGTCGAATGCGGGGGCCGATTGTGCTCTTTGTCGTTCGTTCCGCGCTCACGCTTGCAGTTTAAGCAAGATAACGACGATTGAGCAAGATAACTACGCATTTTTTCGTGCGTGCAGCTGGCTAAATCGAATTATAAGACGTTATCACGTCAAAAAATTGTTGTACTTTTGAATCGCAAGATAATTATGTCGTTTATAGTGAAGGCATGAGAGTGCGCGCGCCCACACTGGCAGGTGATGCGTTCTGGCTAGAGCGCACTTGAAATGTGTTTAAGGGAGCTGCCATTTTCACTCATTATTAAAAACACGTAATTCAAATCCTTTGTCCCTAGACAATAATGAATAGTTATAAAAACAAGTTTGAAGCATACTTAACTTACTACTTACAATACTTATATACAGTTTTTTGATTTACTCGAGAAATTTTTTTTTTTTAATTTTTGACTATATGTATGTAAAGATGGATTGGTGGTAGTGCCGGCAGGCTATTGAAACACTATTGGGACGTAAACCATTGATTTTCAGATGAGATTTCGCTATTTTAATGTACAAGCAATATATTATAAATATATAAAAACAATAATTTTAATACATTTTATTATCCATTTCCTCACCACTTCGGAGGTATGACATTTTGGCTGCACTTTAGTTTTTGACGTATTTTTTTCACGTTCAAAAATACAAAATCATTTTATCGAAAAGTTTTACAAAGTCTGAAAAAAGAAGGTGGATAAGCTATAGCCAAAAGTGGAAACGTTTTTACATTTAATTTCATTATATTCGTAAGGAACGCAAGAATGAAACCTTTGTGCATCGGCTATTGTTTTACACGCTTTCCTTAAGTTGCTTTTATTTTACTATGTTCTTCTCTATGACAGGTTGACTTTTGTCAACCATTATGGTATTAAATTTGGTCCTCTAAATCGAAAAACTCCTGAAAAAGGTAACTCACAAGTTTTATCAGCAATAACTTCAAAAAAAAAAAATTAAAACCGTTTGGCACTTTTCAAATATACCACAAATACAATAAAACCACCAGAAGCTACAATTAAAAAGACAATTTAAATACAAAAGGTACTGGGAAGGCCAGTCCATTACTATGACGCCATTTTCTTGTTTTGTTGTTTCTCAATGTGTTTTTCTGAGAGTAGTGGTTTTGACGATGTGGGACGGTAGGATATGTTCACCTCCTTCAGTCGTCGTTCGATGGTGCTGATACGCATATCTATCCTCTTTTTAGCAAGAATTGTGCGTCCTTGACGTAGTCACAAAGAAGGGCCCCACTTAAAAAGTTGGACGACTACTTTATCTTGCTTTTTTGTCGTCACTCGCTTCAGGCAGCGACACATCACAACAAACTTTTTTGATTTTTTTATTACTTTTGCAGCAGCGGTATAAATATCGCCTCTCACTCATTTTTGTTTGGTTGCGTTTACGGGAAAGTTTCGAACGACACTAACCTGAGTTAGCACTGGCGTCGTAGCCCTTAAGTAGCAGAACGAAATATATCTTGAAGTTACCAGAAAAAAACCGCTTATTTTCTTCTGACACAGACTGTAAAATCTTATTTGATTCCTACATATTTCTCGGTATATAAAATCCCCATACATATATGGAGATTGCTGCTGAAGTGACAGTTCTTAGCCGGATATAAATCTGGCTCGTCCCGGTTACGTAGAACCGACTGCCGTGGGAACGTATATAAAATCCTATTCCATTCTTATTGCTCGGTATATAAGATAAATTCGATCCTAGACAGTTCATTGCTTGTGCTTTTTTCTGATTTTCTAAACATGTATGTCACTTTTATTAATTGTTATTCTACATCGAACAACTTTAGGATCACCTCACCTCAAATTTTTTTTTTTTTTTTTTTATTTTGCCACTTACAACTTCGCGTTAAGTCTTTGCACAAATTTGAAAACTGCAATTCTACTCTGCCGCTGTAAGCCGACTGATGGTCTTGTAAAGTTTTGCATCGAATTTTATTATGGGAGTCGAACGAACCACATACTTCAAATTAAATACATAGTTATGCGAATTTATACATGTGCATATATGTAGGCTTGGTACATAGTACGTACGTTAGTAATCAGCATAATGCACTAAGAAAACAACAAATTGAGCGTCAAAAACATGTTTGGATCACATTTGAATTTTATCAGGGCTATGGCGCAACGGTTAAGTTTACTCGTTTTCATTCTTCATGAAATGTATTGCCCAAGAAATAATTGTTCAGTTCAATTAAAATGCAAACTGTGTCTGCTGCTGGGTTAACAGGGAGAAAGCCTGTGGGTGCGCCTGACCTAATTAATAATATTACCATTCGAATGCGGATTTCACTTGACTCCAACAGGCTCACTATTCTATTAATTGGACACTGCGGCTTTATTTCCTTCTTACGAGCGTAATTGTGTATGTGTAAG